>VNJY01003239.1:0-58078 GCA_008042715.1 Drosophila bocki
GGACACGATTCACAAAAAACTATGTAACATATCGCAGTGAGTCAAATTTTATTATGATCAGCATGATTTCCAAAATCCGTAAACTAAATTTTTTTGTATTCATTACACCTGTATCTTCTATTTGAACCTACATGGTTGTTATAAAACTGAGTATTACTATTTTTTATGAGGGTGGGAAGTGAAAACTGATTACCTGAAAATGGCATTTTTTCCTTCAAATCAAAATTTAATTTTTTTGTCTTGATTTCTTTTAGGTTTTTTAGGTTCAAATAGAAGATACAGGTGTAATGAATACAAAAAAATTTAGTTTACGGATTTTGGACAGGAATTACGAGCTCTATCGTGTCCATAGCACGGCAACTCAAAGCTCGAGGCGCTACGGCATATGTTCCATAAATCCGCCATTTTGTAAAATATTGTTTATAACTAATTTTTTTATCATCTCTGATTCTACTTTTAACTATATCCAAAGTTTCACGACGATTGCTTGACTATTTCCTATAAAAAAAAAATCACAAAAAATGACAAAATTTTGGTCGCTTACATGTATATCCCCCCTTAAGCTCGCAGGCAGATGCTGGCAGGGCACCATGCATATTACTCATCCGCCACGTGTTGCCAGCTGAGCCAAGTCGTCGTCGTTGTCGCCTACCTGCCGAAATTCCCACTTTCGAGTCGGACCGGAAATGAAACTGTAATTATATTTATGGCAGCCTCAGCCGGAGCCTCTCAAGAGTCGCTCTGCTCCTTGGCGGCGGTCCGCCCAAATGGGATTTCGGATTGCATAAAAATGAGCCCTGGTAAGTCGCCTCCCGTCCTTCCGCTGGAGCGAAAATCTCGTTGCCGTTGCAGCGATGCGCAAACTTAATGACTTTCGGCAAATTGCCCAACTCGAATCTGCTTACTGGACCCGTGTTCCCGCTGCAACTGCCATTTGCAGGCGAGGTGTGGCCATAAATCTTCTTAAATGTCGCAAAATAAACACGGCAGACCAGACCCCGGTGTGCCAAGTGCAATAACTAATTTACACACGTAAATGTGGATGCTCATTCCCCTCTTTATAAATTGCTCAGCTTGACCCCTTTCAAGTACTTAATTTGGTCAAGAAATGAATCTTTTTATGCTGAGAAATCGAAATAGAACAATTAAGAAACACATTAAACCAGCTTGAGCCTTTTGGGTGGTAACAACTCCTCGTCCTCACCCTCTCCAGCATAATTCAGGCCCTTTTTGAAGTTTTCGTGCAGCTCCTTGCAGGTCTTAATCCCCAAAGTCTTCCAGGTATTCTTGACCATGTGATGCAGGCTTACCGAACCGCCTGTATAGGCATCCTCAATCGAGGCGTGGTAGACTGCTCGAAAGCCAAGGTCAAAGGCCTGCTGGTCGCTGAGATCGAAGTCGAAACCGGTGTTTAAGATTTCGAGAGCTCTCTCCGAGCCACTGCCCACGGCAAAGAGTGTGCCCCGGACGATAAAGCCGTCGCAGTTAATGCGGACCAAGCCGGGACCAGATTCGTCCATGCCGGCCAGTATCATTCCCATGTAGAGGTTCCGGCCATTGTCCCATTCATCCAATGACACATTGCTGATAATTGTGGCCGCGGCTAGAAGGGACAGCGGCTCACCGTACTTAAGCTCGTGCAGGCGGGACTCCCAGGCAAGAGTCCGGATCCAGAAGGAGCAATCTGCGGATGCGCCGGCTACCGTGGCCATGATGTGGTCACCCACCGGTAAGGCCTTTAGCATGCTCTTCGATAGAATGACGTTTCCCTGGGTGACTTTTGAATCTGCGCATAGTACGATGCCGCCCTGGTAGACAAATCCCACAGCAGTGGTTCCGTGATTTAGCTTCATGTCAGCATCGCGTTTCCCTTGACCCATAAAGGGTGAAAATGTTGCCAAGTTGTTGTTATTCATCTCCTCAGGTTCGTTATTTAAAATCAGTAAGGCTGTAAATATTCCAGGAGTAATTATTATGAAGCGTAAGTAATATTTTTGGTACTTGTAAAACTGCCGAGATATATGTAATTCTGTTATAGAAAGTGTAAATATTTTTGCACATTAAAAACCAAAACAATAGTGTTAGCAAAACTATACAATTTGTCAATACTTTAGCCGCTGTGAGTTGTCTTTAGCTCTGAAGTTGAAAATCGAATGAACGCGTGTGAGTTGTAGGTCGGTCTTAGTACAAACTCGTGGCTTACTAGATCGAGTTTAGAGAAATAATCTTACCTTGAAATTTCCTTCTTGAAGAAACGACTCTAGCTGGTTTTTCTTTGCTTATATATTTATCTATGAGATTCCAAAACTTAATAAAAGTATAAATGCAAATGCATCTGTAAGCCGGCTTCCATTTTATTTCGAAACTGTGAAATGCATGTCCGTAATCTGTTTTGAATTTTTTTGTTTTTCTCCTTTTGTGTAGTATGCCTGCGAATGTGGTAACTAATCAATGTGGCGTTGAAGATAATCAGTTCTTCGAAATCTCAACAAGCTCCCCGTTGCTCTCGCACTTCAGCTGGAAAAGGGTCAGGGCGTCGCGCGAGAGCTCTATTGCTCTATTACGCTTGCTGTAAACGATGTGTCTCACGCCAAAGAGGACCGTCAGGATGAGGGTAGCCAGGGACAAGGTGAAGGCGCCGCGGCCGGACAGACTCCTTAGCACTATGGACTGGCTATCGCGCACCCTCGGTATCCAGTGGCAGGCACTGATCGCTGTGCAAGCGAATATCGTTCCGACTAAGGGGACCCAGGGGAAGCTGCAGGACCTGCTTTCGGAGCTCAGCTCTATCAGGCGGCTCTCGAAGGCCATTAAGTCCTCCAGCACAAGCGGTTCTTCATCTTCGTATGGCCACCGGTCACTGGAACTTCGCAGGTCGACCGTGGAGGTTGCAAGCGAATTCAAGCTTTGAGTTAAAGCCGGGCTCGGAAGGTTTGTTGAAGACCCTTCCATGGAGTTCATACCGCAAAAGGACCTTTTGGCATAGATATGACTGATGAATTTCAATATAATTGAGACTAAACTGTCAATGAGTGACTGGTTTTGATTTTGAAAGAAAAGAATATATATATTTTGAGATGATTTGCAATCTGGGTATAAATTGTGGGTGAAATGGGACTATCCATTTACCTTATCTACAAATTTAAGACCATTAAAAGGCAGTTTAATCGTTTGAAGTATATATCTTTTTGAAATTAAGTCGCTGTAAACATTGCCCTATCCGGTAAACTCAGCTCCAGCCATGCCAACAGAAACCTAATCAAATGCAATTGGCGTGACCGAAAGAGAGACATAAATAAAAGTTTGGCCATAAAACCGCAAAGAGACATAAAATGGGCATAACAAATTTAAATGGCATAAACAATTGGCAACAAAGTAACCGCCCGGGCCTCGGGACGGGGCGAACTATGGGACAAATCGCACGGTTTTTGACTCCTCTCGAATTGCAGACAATGCGAGTATAAATCTGCAGCTATAAAAGCAGACGGCGGGTATTGGATCGACGTTTTCGGGGATGTACATATACACAAATTGAGACACTTTCCATGGATTGGGCAGAACTTTCAGTTTGTCTTTATGCCAATTCAATTTACCGGCAAATCGCTTCACTGCCGAGCCAGAGACTTGGTCGCAGAGCGGAGCTCCAATGGCGGCGGCCCAGGACACGGGAGGAAATAAACATAAAACGGCAACGAAATGCGGCCATTTAATTTATATTCTGGCAGCATTAAATGGCATTTTAATTTCTATGGAAGTCGTAAAAAGCCCTGAAAAGTACTCTCTCTCTCTTCTTCTGCCTCGCCCCGGCATCTTTCGCTCCTTTCATATTTATGTCTATAAATTTATTTTGCACTTTTCCATTTCTCAATTGCGTGCAAAAGATTTTTACATTTAATTCAATTTGGCATCTAATGGATGGGGTCCCGGGATGGGGGACTGCCTGAGTGGGCGGTGGTCAACATCGCTTACCAACTGGGGCGTGGTCATGTCTGTTTTGTAGTCGTTGCGTGAAATATGGTCCTGGCTACTTAGTGTGGCCCTCCCGGAGCCATCTTTCCAAACTGAAATCCGGTGGACGCCCAGGCTAAATTACCGTTACAAATTTGCGCTACTTTGATGGCAGCCTCTCATACTCCTTATTCCTGCTCCCAAGGAGTCCAGAAATCCAGGAGCCAAGCAGCTCCTGACCGAGCAGCCCCTGCCCGGCAATGTCATACAAAATTTATTCGCTCTACGTGACTCTGCCGCAAATCTTCGCTTAGTCCAGAGGGTCAAGCAATTCCATCCCTGGGCTAGTTTGGGTCACTCCAAGTTGATGTTGCTAATGGTTTCCATAAGGATAAGGGAGGTCCACTCATGGTTCGTTGGCTGAGGTTCGTGTGACCCCTTTACGTTTGATTTGAAATTCGGTTAAGAACTTTTTAAGGGATATGCAAGCTATGAAAATTGTAAAATAATATATTATTATCCGTAATATTATGTTAGAAATTAGGTTTAGAAGCAGTACAAGCCCTTGTTAAATACTTTAGCAATTCATTTACCAAATGTTGTATTCACAGCAAATTTGCTGGTGGTTTCCTTCATGTTCTCTCTTGTGCAGCTCCTCGGCACAACTTTCCCAAAACTCTAAACGATGCAAGCTGCTCCACATTTGCAGCCATTTTTGGCAGGGCCAATTTCACCCGAATAAGTTGCCCAGCATCTTTTGGCCTAATGAATGCAGCTGCAAACAAGCCAAACTAAGAGCTAAAATAGGGGTAGACAAGGACAAGGGTGGCCCTAACCCCACGGGGTGAAATGCAATTTTGTAATTGACTCACAATCAGTCGTGCGGAAGTTGTTTAGCTTTGCAATATGGCTGCCAAATGCGACAAACGGATGCAATTTGTGAAATATGCACGAAATAAGACGGCGAAGCTGCTCTCAAGGAGAAAAAGGGGTAGTTTAAGGGGGGGTTTTGGCGTTGGAGTCGCACCCATTGCATTCCAATTCCAACAGAGATTGAAATGTCAATCCGTTTAGGGGGAGTGAGTAAGAGGGCCTCCATGTCCATGTCCGTGTCTCCGTTCCTGTTTCTGTCTCTCCGTATGAGTGGAACATGTTTGTCAGCTAGTTTTCGATGCGATTTTTTACACCCTTCGCTGGTGGCATTCAAGGGTATATGGAGGACTCAGACATAAGGGACGTTTTTACAGTGTCTGTGAAGTAAACATTTACAAATGATATATTAACCTTCAGTATTGAAATCTCGATGCATTATTACTTACACTCTTGGCAAGCACACTTACCTTTTTCAAGGAATAACCCTAGAAGGTATATATTGGTCGTAGTCCAAGGCTCACATACCTTTTTACAGTCTGCCGCTGAGCCGCTGAATGTTGCCAAAAATGTCGCCCCAATGTCGCCCATGTCTGAGCTGGATGTCGCGCCCAAATGCTTGAATGCCTGGATGCCTGAATGCCCGAATTCCGCTGACAGATGTTCCACCTTTGGACAGGAACTACGGGCTACGGAGGCAAACTGTTTGCCTCCGCCAGGTACCGGGTGCCTGGTTCCTGAAGGGCCAACCTAATAGTTTTTATGTGCGGTTTTCGCTTCAAGTTCTGCCTTTGACCTGCCATAAACGAACAATTTGTGTAATGCATTTGGTGAATGATGCGGTGTGCGAGGGCCTGGGGATTGGATCGGTTAGTTGAATGGGAGGCGACAGGTTTTTGTGAGCGACCATGTCCATGTCCGTGTCCGGGAAGGAAGTCGTTCGCTATGCAGTTTCATTTTTTATGCTCACAGTTTTCCGAGAGATGTGAAAAAGTTTGCACATAAAATGTTTACATATCGCCATTTGGTGTTTCCTAAAATACCAGTAAACAGTCCGGTTCATAGCTATAAAACATTTTTACAATTTTAGAGGTCTTCTTTCCTAAAATGAAATCTTTAAACATTACCTATAGGTATTTTATTTAAGAGCTAATTTTACCTTTACGATTAATTAAAAATATGTTTGTACGAGTCTTCAGATAGTTCTTATAAGAAGCTTGGTCACCTTTAAAAGAAATTCCATTGTTTTTAGTTTTAATTTTTCTTTTTGAGTGTTTAATTTTGTAATTTCAATAGCTCTTTATAGCTATGAAACGCTCTGTATGGCGAAGCTGTGCCCAACGAAAGCTTTACTAAGCTGTGCAATTTTGTGGTTTTGATTTTATCTTTTGCAGGCTGAAATTGGTTTTTACAAGAAATATCATTATCCAATGGGTAAAACACATCACATATTGATGGAGTTTTCCAAAGGTAATCCCTTGTGTAATTTAATTTTAATATTTATAATGGATATGTCCTCTTTAAGGCAGTTTTAAAGCTTTGAAACTTTAGGCATTGAGCGTGGAAGCAACCAAAGTTGCATATAATAAATTCAGTAAAATTACTGGCTCAATTTGCTCCCAATTGAGGACGAATGGCCAGCCTTTCCTTCAACCAATCAAGCTGAACAAACGCTCACTTAACCAACTGGAATACAAACAAAACAAATACCATTTCGCACAAAAGTTTACCTAATTAATGGAGAAAAAGAATTGGGAGAAGGATGGATCAACCCGTCCACAGGCCCGCAGCGAGATGTGTTTTCTGTGCTTACTCTTATTTCTGCTTGTATATTTTTTGTGATGCAAATGTCAACAATTAATTTGGAGGCAAAATATGCGCAGTCTCACAGAACAAATAAACAAGCGCGAATAAGAAGCGGAGGCTGTGGAAAAAGTTGAGAGGAAAATTGCAAAAGGCAAAGTAAACAACGGGCGGAAAGGTGGAACCAGTCCTGGCAATTAAAGTTGAGACTGCCGAGGCAGATCCAGGACCAGATGAGCAGCTGGCAACTGGCGTATGGCAACCGGCAGTCGGCAGCCGGCGGAATCTTGAGGCTCTCCGCTCTCGTGGAGCAGGTGGCATAATGGAGTCGATTGGAAGTTGAGTTCACTTGAGCTGAAATAATTTGTTTTAATGTTTATGTTGGGGCCCGAGGCGAATGCAAAGTAGCTATGAAATTAACGAGAATATTATGATGTTTGCCACTGAATATGAAATTCGCCTTGGAAGAATTCAAGCACATACGGCGTATACGTAATATTTCAGAATCAATTTTAAAGGCCATATTTTACGATCAGCAAAACCATAAGGGAGTGTCCTCGTCCCGCTGGCTCATTAGCGATGCCGCTCAGGTTGTGTCCTATTCGCGTTCAAAGAAAGAGAGAGAGAGAGCTTGAGCATGAATATTTGATGGCATCTTGAGGACTTTAAACTTTGGCTCTCGGGCCCAAATAATCGATCCGCATCATTGGCCATCATGTCCGGTCCTCAGACCAGTTCTCAGCCCGGTATGGGATGAAAGGGAACGGAAAAAGCGCTCAACAAGCCACTTTAATAACAGCCCAGAGCTCTTCCCTTTTTGCCTTCGCTTTCGTTTTCATCTCGCTTTCATTTACATGTCCTGTGGAGCAGGACCCGGCTCCAGCAAGCAGCTCTGTCAGATGTATTTGATTGATTTGTTGGGCAATTTGCCGCCGCCTGTTGTTCTGTTTTGTAGGACTTTGGCACAAAGTTGTGTATATGCCCGTGTCTCCGCTTCCCAGTCCACTTAAATCGCTTTTCTGCCACATTCATGCATGATTTATGTTTGAACATATCATAAAGCTGCCACAGACGTGGTCGGGGCAAGAAATTAGAGCTCGAGCGGAGACTGAATCCCGAATCTTCTCGCCATTTAGATCCCCTTTGAACTCGGTCGCTGGCGAGAAAGTCTCTCTCCTGGATCTAGGGTTAAATCAATCAAAGACTTAATGGCTTATTGTGAATATATTCTCACATCGCCATTGAACTTGCCCGGGGGCCAATCAATCACGTGTCAGTCTGCGCGATAATTGGATTAATAAATTGCCCAACAATTGCTTAAGGGAAGTAATATGAAAATCCTCCTAGATATAGGAAGTTTAGTATTTTAGAAGAAAGGATGGTTCAGCTACAAACTAAGGGCATTTTTCTATAGTTTAACCAAATATTTTTGAGTTAATGTATTCAAATTAGAGATAAAGTATAGCTCAAGCCAATAATCACGCTCTTATATTAATATTTTAAACTATTTTCTGTCTAATATTGTTATTTTTACTCGCAATATCTTCTTCAAAACCTTTGGTAAATTTAAGGTCAAAGATTCTATTAGTGGTCAAAGGAGTAATTCCCCTCAGTTGCCTTAATACGGTGTCAAAGCAGAGTTCCTTCAGCAGCTCTCTGGCCTTTGATGGCGCTCAATTATGGCTATCGGTACCATGGGTCGTATGCGGAATAAGAACATTAATTAATTCTGGCAGCAGTCTCGACCTCTGCAGTTTATGGCAGACAATCGAGTGAAGAAAGCCAGGCTAATTGTTGCCAGGCGACATTCTCCTCTGACCACAATGAACCTTTCTCCGGGTTAACGTTGTTTTTCCATCGTCATTGCCCGTACTATGTACGTGTGGACAAACAAAGCCCAGGAAAACTGAGCACTGATTGATTGAATTTCTGTTTCTGTGGCAAAAAGGCTCCCAGTTAATGGATCAATGCCGTTTTGTTTACTTTCTCGACATGCTCGTGTACACTGAGCCGCGCAGTTCCCGCTCTCCTCCTCTCGACTTTCATTGTAATGAAGTCAAGGCGATTGGCAGTAAACAAATTGGTTTCCTCGGTGGCAAATCTAATGAGTGAGATAATTAAATTACCCGAATAAATTGTTGCTTTAAATTGATTAAAGTGTACGAAATGCAGAAGGGTATTTTTTGGGAATTAAATAAGCGCTGTCCTTGACTTATATGAGTAGACTTCTCATGCGACTTCAGTGTGGAGCATACACCGATCGACTATCATTCTGGCTGTGGGAAGGCGTGGATCTGGACCCAATTAATCCAGTTATTATACATGCGTTTCTAGCCATAGAATTTAATTGGAAATATGTATTTTAATTGGAGAAATATTTCTCAAGTTTGCAATTTCCATATTTATATAAGAAACTTTACCTGCTTCACCGTCATAATGGAGCAAACATCAGCACCCGCTCTCTGGTGCGCAAATTTCTAATGAATTTAATTCACACATACACACCCTATCGGGAGAGCTGTATGGAAGCGGAAATGGGAAGGCAGAGGCGGAGCAGGAAACAGTGCTGTCGCCATGCCAACATGTTATGTAGGCGACAAGTGAACTCTGCCTGTTGTCGGAAAATCTAATAACGGACATCGCGCAAACACACAATAACAGTTTGTGGTAGTTGCCGTGTACTGCCGGTTTTAATTTGTGCCGGGACCTGCATATTAAGTGAGGCCAGGCAGCGCCCTCGAACTGATTGGATTCAATTGTGGGGGCGGAGCGGAACGTAAAGTTACGGATCGGATCGGGGCGTGACGTGGCGGTTCCAGTTGATCCGACGCGGCTAGGCTTTGTGGGATTAAGTATACGCAGCGCGGGCCCACTCTATGTATGGGAAAAATAAAATGAAATGCAAACTGGGAAAAGCCGGGATATGGCCAGGTTTGAAGCCTATTATCGCACCCGACGTGCCACAGTAGCAATTCCCAACTATAGTACATATAATATCGTTTTCGCATAAACTCAATTTTCATCAGCATAAATCAAAACTGGACTGCAGTTCATTTGCATGGCGCAGGGCCACGAGAATTGTTTGGAAATCTATTTCAACTTTGCAGACAAATCATATTTTCAGAGCGGCCCGAGCGACGGGGCTTTGAAACTTTCCGCCAGCTGAAAACTTTTATTTTGGCCGCCATCATCGGTGGGCAATGAATGTGTTTGTTTTTCGAAATTTTGACCTCAGCGCAGGCAGAGCTGCCTGCACTCCTCCTCGTCATCGAAAATATTTTCCGTTGCCCGGCAGCCGCCGTACACGAAGGGCTCGCACACCCACCGTTCCCTGATGAAGCGCCACGATGGGAAGGCGGCCTTGCAGGGACCCGTTTGGCTGGGCTCGTCATAGCAGTTCTCTAGGGGATTAACTCCAGACATTAACTCCGACGATGATCCCCGTCGCTAACCAACTTACGTGCATCGCAAGCCCACAGCCCGGCCACAAATAACAGCAGGACAATGCATAATCTGTACTTTAATTTCATTTTGATCTCTTTGAACTTGGTTTAGTGTTGACAGAAATTACAACGATTGAGAGACGATGATTTCACTTAGACCCACGCACGAGGATTCGCACTCCTGCAAAGAGACTGTTCTGGAACTCTGGAAACAAGTCATACTTCGGAGTAGTCAAGTCGAAACAGATTTTTATTTTTTTTTTTAAGCTTTTTTTCAGCTATTTCTTGGGTACACAAGCAGAGATGCATTCTTCATATGTTTTGAATATGTTTTTTGTGGCCCCGCAGCCGCCATAAACAAAAAAAAAACATTTCATGAATACTGAGCTATAAGTATATCTATGAAGGTGACTAACGCAAGTGCCTGATGCAGAAGTGGGTGCCGTGCACTTGTCTGTAGGGAAAAATATTTTGAAAAGCGTTTACTAAGCCAAGTATATAATACCTCCATATGCGATGCCCAGAAATGCAATCAAAGCAAAGAAAATAAAAAGGAGCTTGAATTGGGTGAGGTTCTTCATCTTCGAACAGTCAACGACTAGGATTTGACACTGAAACTTAATAGAAAAACTAGTTGGAACTAATTAGAGTGCGACGGATTTGATTAGGGAAATTTTTGCAACGGATAAACGCTTCTAATTGCTCGCTAAATTTAAATTTAATTGAAAGTTTTGCGCTTCAATCGCAATTAAAAGCATTGGTAGAAAAAAGTCATACTTCGGAGTAGTCAAGTCTAAACAGATTTTTATTGGTATTTTAGCTTTTTTTTTACACCCTTGCAGGGTATTATAATTTCAGGCAGAAGTTCGCAACGCAGTAAAGGAGACATTTCCGACCCTATAAAGTATATACATATATTCTTAATCAGCATCAATAGCCAAGTCGATCTAGCTATGTCCGTCTGTCCGTTTCTACGCAAAGTAGTCCCTCAGTTTTAAAGCTATCTGAATGAAACTTTGCATATAGTCTTCTATATATGTCGGAACGGGCCGGATAGGACGACTATATCATATAGTTGCCATACAAATGTTCGATAAATTTTTAGAAAAAAATTATAATTTGGCTGCTTTTCAAGATTTTTGGATCATTTTTGGCCATTTTGTATCATTTTGGAATATCGGTTTTAATTTTATGAAAATCGGACGACTATATCATATAGCTGCCATAGGAATGATCAGGAAATTAATAGGAAAAAATTCATAACTTCGTTGTTTTTCAACGTATTTTCATCTACTCTGAGATATGAGCTTTAGTTATTAGTTCAGAATTTTGGTATCAATTTTATGAAAATTGGACAACTATATCATATAGCTGACATAGAAGCGTTCGGTTAATGTAGAGACAATGTAACGCTGGGAATGTAAAACTGTAACTGTTAAACTGTAAACATAATAAGTATAGGTAAAATTTAATGAAAATCCGTTTTGTGTGTGTTTTCAGCATTTTAATTTATAATATAAATATCAAAACCAATTTGCAAGGTTATACAAACTTCGGCGTGCTGAAGTTAGTTTCTCTTCTTGTTTAGCTGTATTCTTGGGTAGACAATTAGATTCGCATTTTTTGAGTGTTGAGAATATGTTTTTTGTGGCCCCGCAGCCGCCATAAACGAAAAAAAAACATTTCTTTAATATTGGGTTATAAGTATAACTATCTATGTGACCACCGCAAGAGCCTCTTGCAGAGGGGTAGCTAGTGCATAGTTCCAAGTATGTCATATTTTTTCCATATGCGATGTCCAGAAATGTAATCACAGCAAAGAAAATATAAAGGAGCTTGAATTGGGTGAGGTTCTTCATCTTCAAACAGCAGTCAACGACTAAGATTTGTCACTGAAACTTAATGGAAAAACTAGTTGGAACTAATTAGAGTGCGACGGATATGATTAGGGAAATTTTTGCAACGGATAAACGCATCTAATTGCTCACTAAATTTAAATTTAATTTAAAGTTTAGCGCTTTAATTTCATTTAAAAGCATTGGTAGAAAAAAGTCATTCTTTGGAGTAGTCAATTCTAAACAAATTTTTATTGTTATTTTAATTATCGTCAATTAAATCCTGGCGTACACAAGCAGAGTAGCATTCTGCCTTTGTTTGGAATATGTTTTCTGTGGCCCTGCAGCCGCCATAAATAAAAAAATAGCAATAGTTAAATATTGGGCTATAAGTCCATCTATGCATATGATCATAGCAATCGCCTGTTTTAGAGCTGGGGGTATTGCATTTTCCTGTAAAGAAAAGCATTCTGAAAAGTGTTTACATTGCCAAGTATCTAATACCTCCATATGCGATGTCCAAAAAAGCAATCACAGCAAAGAAAATATAAAGGAGCTTGAATTGGGTGAGGTTCTTCATCTTCGAACAGCAGTCAACGACTAGGATTTGACACTGAAACTTAATGGAAAAACTAGTTGGAACTAATTGGGGTAAGGCGGATATGATTAGGGAAATTTTTGCAACGGATAAACGCTTCTAATTGCTCGCTAAATTTAAATTTAATTGAAAGCTTAGCGCTTCAAAAAGTCATACTTTGGAGTAGTCAAGTCTAAACAGATTTTTATTGTTATTTTAGCTTTTTTCTTCTAAACGCTTGCGTACACAAGCAGAGTAGCATTCTCCCCTTGTTTTGAATATGTTTTCTGTTTCGGGGCAGCCACCATAAACAAAAAAAGCGCAATAATTTAATTTTGCGCTATAAGTCCATCTATGTAAGCGACGTTGGCAAGGGCCTCGTGTAGAGCTGGGGCTATCGCATTTTCCTGTAAGGAAAAGCATTCTGAAAAGTGTTTACATTGCCAAGTATCTAATACCTCCATATGCGATGTCCAAAAATGCAATCACAGCAAAGAAAATATAAAGGAGCTTGAATTGGGTGAGGTTCTTCATCTTCGAACAGCAGTCAACGACTAGGATTTGACACTGAAACTTAATGGAAAAACTAGTTGGAACTAATTGGGGTAAGACGGATATGATTAGGGAAATTTTTGCAACGGATAAACGCTTCTAATTGCTCGCTAAATTTAAATTTAATTTAAAGTTTAGCGCTTCAATCGCTATTGAAAGTGTTGGTATCATACTTTCATACTTTGGAGTAGTCAAGTCTAAACAGATTTTTATTGTTCTTTTAGCTTTTCTTTAGCTGTATTCTTGGGTAGACAAGTAGATTCACATTTTTCGCGTGTTGGGAATATGTTTCTTGTTTCTCCGCAGCCGCCATAAACAAAAAAAAAGCATGACTTAAATATTCGGCTATAAGTATAACTGTGTATGTGACCAGTGCAAGAGCCTGTTTCAGAGGTGTAGTCATTGCATTTTCCTGTTGGGAAAAATATTTTGAAAAGTGTTTACATTGCCAAGTATGTAATACCTCCATATGCGATGTCCAAAAATGCAATCACAGCAAAGAAAATAAAAAGGAGCTTAAATTGGGTGAGGTTCTTCATCTTCGAACAGCAGTCAACGACTAGGAATAGACACTGAAACTTAAGGTAAATAGTTGGATCTAATTGGAGTGAGACGGATTTTATCTAGGGTACAAACGCTAAATTTAAATGTTAATGAAAGTTTAGCGCTTTAATCTCCATTGCAATTGTTGGTCGAAAAGCCAACTAGCAGTCGACCACAAACACTCGGCTGTCTCGACCCCATGCGAGGCGTCCGTTATGGCAGCTGGGTAATGCCACATTCACACATTGACCCCACTCGGCTGGGGCTTTATTGATTCGCTATTACGCCTTCACATTCTGGCTGACCTAAACTGATTTTTAATGCCGCCGAAATCCATTTCGCCGGGGTGGGGGAGGAGCCAGCTCTGCATATTCCCAAATTGTACATCCCTGTTCATTAGACGCGACTCCATTTTCACTGGTCACTGCGGTCAGCGGGGGTCTTCGGGTCAGGGCATTCACAGTTCATGAGCCGCAGACCATTTCGGTCACACAGAGTGGCTCTTTTCTCCCTTTATGCCAGCTTTAACCGGCCCATCGGCCGCATAAATGGCCTATTTCGAGAGTTAACTATTTTGGCACTAGAAAATTTGCACGCAATTTGTAGGTTTGTCATTGTTAGAGTAGTTCGGGGTTTAAATTCTCTATATAAAAAATATTAATAATCAAGATAAGTCTATTAAAACAAGATAGAAACTCGAAATTAAAGGAAAAACTGATATAAATATGATATTATTTAGAGAATTTAATTTATATTAATATTATTATATTTTACAGCAAAAAATTTTTATAAAAACAATTAGAAAAAGTCATATATTCCTTTTCGATTCGGTTTTTCAATCCTAAATTGTTTGCCAGTCCATCTCTAGACCACATTTCATTGCGACATTATTATTCATTAATTACACAGGTTGACAGCCACTGAATCACAGCAACATTGCCAGGCAGGCAGACAGGCACTCAGTAAAGGCGGATTCACCGAGCCTGCCAATGGGCTGGCATTGGGTTTCAATTTGAACACGTACTCAAACCCAAAGGAACGGGCGGGGGAGACATTTCGGGAGTGGCAGAGGGTGTTATTTATACGGGGATATAGTCGAGTTGCCTGTTCTTCCAATAAGCCATTGATACGATAATGTATCTGCCGCCCTGTTTCCCTCCTTTTTTTGGTCTCCACTGGCTATGTTTTTGTGTGCATGTGCAAGTGTGTTTGTGCCAGCTTTTGAGGCTTTTTGAGGGATTTGTCAGCGTGAGCGCCTCGCCATGTTTATTTCCCGGCGGGAGTTTTGGGATTGCATTTATGAGGGCATTACGTATACGCACGGCTGGCTGCGTGGTGCGCTCTCCTTGTTTTACGACAGCAGCAAAGTCAAAAATATTTATTTATTCATTTGCTGGGAAAATCAATGGCATAACATGCACTCTCACAATTAGCTGGGTAACCGAAAAAGGGTTCTCTTTGGGGATTACTAAATTTGGCAATTCCAAGAATAAATGTAAAACATTATCCGTCCATCCCCACCATAAGCTACTGAGCCTAGCACTTAATCGAGGCAGGCTACGGTTGACCAGGCCCTTTGTGATTGGAATTAACTTCTTGTGCTCGACAAGCTTGAGTACACTTGAAGGTCCTTTCCACTCCCAGGCCAAAGACAAGAGGCACCAAGATGAGAGAGAGAGAGAGATCGCTGTGAAATGTTTTACTGGGGTTTGTAGTGAAAGATTTCCACATAGAAAGTTGCATTTATTGGTAAATTGGTATAAGCCTGTACAAAATATGGAATTTATCGCTATTTATTATTATATTATTTATCAATATATCACTATTGTCATTCCCAATTTCGAAATCCTTTCATAATCAGCTTTTATCTCAAGAAACCATTGTAGACCCGGTCTTTTGTGATGGAAATTAACTGTTTGTTCGACTAGTTCAAGACCATCTCAAGACCCCTATCAATTGTTGGCCACCCACACAGTTGATTAACTAAACAAAGAACGCCACATACATGCACACGCCCACACGAATTGAAATCTATTGACAATGTAATTAATGGAAACCCAAAACATTTCGGGCCAGAGTGCAAACAGCAGCAACCGTCAGTACAAAATCCCGGGTCCTTGTTGTCTCTGTGCAAATATATACAATCGTGACACGCCCACCGCTCCCCCGATTTATCGACGCCATTACGTTACCGCTCACAAAGCGCAATGTTTATTAGAAACCCGAAAACGAAACGCAAACACGGACCGAGCAAATATTTATATTTGACATTTTAGACAAATGCACGACACAGCTGGGGCAAGTGGCTTTTTCCGTTTTCCCCCGTCGTCGCAGCCACCGGGAGGTGGTGTCACCAGTTGGATCAATCAAATCGCGCAATGAGCCATATGGAACTTGGTACCGCCCGCCTGTGTGCGGCATTGGATTTCAGCGCAACTGTCGGCGAAAAATCCGCATGGAAATGCGGCCGTTGTTCCATCTGCCGACATGAGGACACCCTGACGCAATGAGGGTAACCCAAGCCGCATGCAAATGTGATTAATTACAGGTGCAGGCAAGGATATTTGATGCGAAATTTTTATTTTTATTAGCTGTAAATCGATAGCCATGGATACAGGGCCAAAACCCAACCGCAGTGTCAACAAGGGGGAACCACAACAAATCGTCATCAACTTTTCAGTGAAAAGAAAACGGAAAACTCTTCAAGTCGCTGTGCACAGGACTTTTGCCAGGCAAAATCAAAATCAAAAGACAAAAGTTTTGCAGAAACCGCGCTCTCGAAACTTCTTCAACTTTTGCCGCAGGAAGAAAGGCGGCAGCAGCAGCAGCAGCGGCGACGGCGGCAGCAACCACAACAAGGAGCAACATTAACGGCAGCAAGTGAAATGACAACAGCAATCGGCGCTCATAAAGTTCAGAAAGTTATGTTGTTATATTATACTGATATCGGTTGTTGGTTAAGGCCACCTCCCACCCTCATTACGCACACCCACCTCCTCTCGGCCATCCTCATTCATAGGGAAAAGTTTTATGTTTCGCTTCGAGAATTGATGTTGAAGGCTGTCGGAGGGCATTGACTGTGGTTTTTAAAGTCAAAGCCAGCGAAAGAGAAAATTCCCAGCATAATGGGATAAAAATCGAAGGGCGGGCAGGAAGGCAGCAGCGGGCTAGAGGTAAGTAAGTTGCGCAGGTGTTTCCATTGTTAAGTATTGTTTATAATATCATTACCGCTTCTTGGAAATTATTTGGGATGAAAGCAGGCAAGAGTTTCCAGGAAATAAATACATTTGTCACATTAGCTGGAGGGATTATCTAGGTAACCTAGAGGTTACAACAAAATAATGTATGATAACAAGTAATCTGGGCCTGGCCTTGGAAGATAATTGAGCTTTGCTAGTCCCTTCTCAAGTTTATAAAAAGAATATGAAGACTTATACTTAAACAACTTAAATATATATCGAAATCAAACACAATAAGCTAAAATAAATAGCATTTATTGATTGCCGAAATGAGTGTCAAATATCCTGCCAAGTCCTTGGACATTTTCCAAGTGCTAATGAAAATACGAGTGCCCAGGCAGCTCCCATTCAGTTTCCATTAACCGCAGCCACCGCCACCACCATAAATATTTCACATATCGCCACTGCGGGCCACCAATTAAATTGCCGCACTGCAAATATCGGGGCCAGTGGAGCGTGTGGGGAAAAATGAGAGCAAAAACGATAACGAAAAATCGTACCCAACTCAGACCCGGGAAAATCATTTTCAATTTCATTTATGAAAGCAAATAAATTTTTCAATTGGTTTTATTCTGCCATTTTCGCCCTAACCCTCTCGCTCTCCGTCCCAACAGCTTTCACTTTCGTTGCGAAACAAATAGAAATTCCGGAGGGCCGACAAGCAGACAAAATCAACTTCTGGCAAAGCTCCTTTCGCCGTGGGAATCCTTTTTACTTTCCGTGTGTTGCCCCCGCGACCCCTGGCCGTGGCCCAATAAAAGCCTGCTCAATGCCCGGCCCACGTAGAGGCCGTAAAACGGGGCGTGGCCAAGGTGTTTGGTTGCCACCTTCGTCCTTCCAGGGACATTTAATAAGCAGCCTAAGCGTGGGCTCAGCGCCCAAAACTCAGCCGGGAACTTTGACTTGGAAAAACGGGCAGAGCCTGCACTTGTGGCCTGTGCATATTTCATACCCCAACGGCCACTTACACGCGAAAAGTTTGGTCTAAGTCCCTGGTCTGTGGGACAGGCTTTAAAGACACGCACTGCTGCTGGCCTAGTCGGGAGTTGGGCCCAATTGTTGCGGTCATGAGGCAGACGAGAAAGCAACAAGCTAAAGGTTAAAAGATGCTGGACTAGGTAATAACATATGCTATGCCTTTGCAAACTAGGTTTATTTTCAAACTTTACTTCTCGATAATCAACAAGTTCACTGATGTTCTCCATAAATATTTCTATAATTTTTATATTTAGAATGAACTGGATTGTCCCCTCTTTAGAGGTATTCAAAAGTCGAATATCTCTTTAGTAAAACCCTGTGACTTGCTTAGCCGTGTGTGCTGAATTCGAAATTAGTTTCGCTCGAATGCGAAATTATGGCTCTTCGCCATTCATTTTCTCGCACTAAGCTTTATCGACAAACGAATTTTCCTTCCGCGAACAGCTTGGCTCAATCTTTCCGCTCAGTCGTCCTTTGATGTGTAGGAAGGAGGGAGACTTTCAATAAAAAATAAAAAATATTTCATTTTGCATTAACTTGACAGCGAGAAGGAAACAAAGAGGCAACAGGGTAGGGTAGGGGGGGATGGAAAAAAAAGAAGAAAAAGTAGAATATCGAAGCCGGACTCGGGGCGCTTTCAGGTTAAATAAAGCAAGAAGTGTGTGCGCACACAAATTGGCTGTCCATTTGCGTCTCCTTTGTTCATAATTAGATTTCCGTTTCTCTAACTCTAAACAATTTTCCGTTTTCGCAACTTTTCCATTGCACCCCGAGGCAATTCTCATTTAATTGGCTGCCTAATACTCGTATTCTTTCCCTTCCTTGCCGTCCTCTTGAAACTTGGTCAATGGAATTTTCAGTATTAATTTATTACGAATTTAAATGTGGCCTGCAGGCGTCTATGAACCGGACTTTTGACTTCTGACATTTGTAAAATAGCAAAAGGGAAATGCTCTTTAAAGTCTTAATAACGTTTTCTATTGAAAGGGATATGTACTTCCTGGTCCTATTTCCTGTCTGTGCTGCCTAATGTGAACATTAAATCCGAATGAAATTCATGTGATGGCCTCAACTTTTAAATTAATGTCTAAGATTAATTTTTTTCTAGGGACGGAAACTTTTCCGATGACAAAAGAAAAGGCAAGGAAGCGAAGAGAAAAGCCCGCCAAACATTTTCTAATTGCTCTCCAAGGAGTTCCTTGGTTCCCCCAAAGGATCTGGCCATCTGCATAAAAAATGATTTGCAAGAAATTAAAAATTGTCGAAGTGCGAGGCGTCCAACACATCGAGAGTCGGACAGAAAGCACAAAATCCCGAACCATTTAATTAGGCACATAGCTCAAAGTATTGAGAACAACAACGTGACGGCAAATAGAAACACAGAAGCTGAATAAGACGGCCATCCTGAGGGCAGAACTTTACAATCTTCGCTCGACTCTCCTAATTGTTCCAGCGAGCAGCTCTGCCCTGACACCCACCATCGTGCTCATCCCCCTGTTGCTGTCAATAATTAGAGCTGGGAATTTCCTCCGTTTCCTTGGGTTTTCCCAAATAGATTCCGGTCTCCAGGCCGGCACGCGGATTACTTGGAACGTGGCTGCTAAGCGCCTCTAAGGCCACTCCACAGTGCCAGTCAGGAGGCGAGGGCAACTCACTTCCGGCTCGAGGGCTGGTCCTTTGTTTTCGGCCAGGAGCAGTTAGCAGTCGCCGGCCATTTCTTTCCATTATTTGCCGGCATTAGTGTTGACTTATGTTGTTGCCCATTGACTGCGGACACGCTTCGAATGCCGGCCATATTTTTATTTGCCCAAATCCTTGAGATCGCGCGTGCTGTGTAATGATTTCATTTGTTATTTTATTGAAGCCCTCACAGAAATGGGTCTGCAGGACCAACCTATTTATTAAATTTAAAATGTATTGCTGCTGCCACTCTTTTAATTAGCTAAAATTAGGCCTTGTATATGGTTCGGTAAAAATCCAATTAAAATTGAATACTCGGCAGCTGGAAGTACTAATGCCCAGCTAGTGAATTTCGTTTAATTACGTAACCTTTTATCATATTAATTGCATTTCCAGCAATCATAAATATTAATTTCGCACAATGTAAAATTTATCGAGGCATCTCCCTCGCATAAATTAAAGCAAAACAATTGACAGCCAGGGCGAAGAGCGGAGAACTCCATAATTTACGCATCCTGACATTCCGTTGCTGGTTTCGCACTAATTTTAATCAGTTGGAATATTTATTATAATTAATATTCCTTGATTGAGTTAAGCATTCAAGCAGCCAGCACACTTTTCTTAATTGCAAAACAACAAGAAAATGTTGAAGAAAATCATACTAATCTTCAATTAGAGTCTTCCATAAAATAACCATGAAGTCGAGTCAAATTATCTCATAATATGCTAATGTCATTCCCCGCAACAATTAAGACCAGCAAAGAAAAATTGTAAACGACAATGTGCGAATAAAGAGCATTTGTTATAAATGTATGCACATATATTCAACACACTCGCACACCCAATAATTGCGCCAACTTGAATGGTTGTGGCAGAAAAATCTTGGAAATTGCCACACATAATTATGTAAATGACTGGGCCCCCTCCAACTCCACCCGATGGCACGGGGTGCTGTAAAGACACATTTTAATTACCAAGAAAATGTAAATTAACCAACAAGAGGCAACAAACAGACAAACAGGCAGCAGGCAACATGCCACGGCTAACAGCAAAAAGCCATAAAACCCGAAACTCATACGCAGGATATGCGAGTGTGCCTGTGGCGGGGTGTGTGTGTGTGTGAAAGTTTGTCGCTTTTTGCAAATGGCTGCGCATCTGTGATAACTTCGCCCCCGAACCCACGACCAGGCCCAACCCGAACGCCTCGAAAAGGACTCAGAAAACATTTACGATAATAAAAATGAAATTTAAAGCGTATTTAGGGATGTACGGTCACGGCCCGGGCTAAGCAGCTTTAATGCATCTGTTCCCCGTCAGGCGCCGCCCATAATTATGATCAAATATATATATGGACATTCTGGGGGAGTACGTGTTTGTGCGTTAAAAAAAAACTGACAGCTTTACGCCCTTTCACGCCCCATTTGAACTTTGACAGTTTTGACATTTCCCCATGATCGAACTTTGAATATAACTTTTTTTTTTAGATTTTATTCAGCATATCTGCTAAGCAGTTTAATTGATTGACTTTCGAGTAATTTAAACTGTCATGTGTGATCAACCTAATTGACGTTCGAGTGGATGTTTAAGAATAATATATAAACTGAACCAAAACAGAAGAAACCCTTTTTAAAGGCCACATTTTTTGTAATTTAATTGTTTGTTGATCAACCTGTAATTACATTTTCTGTCTGCCCTCAAATAGTTCCGCCACCCACAAGTTTTACACTTTATTTCACAGATTCCAGGCCCTGAGCTTCCGCTTTCCATTCAAAATGGCTGAGTGCTTTGCTGCAGAGAAAAAACCACCAACCGCTAAATTATTTAATTCAATTAAACTTCACTGCAGCGGTGGCAGGAACAGAGAGCTTAACAGAAACAATTAAATAATTTAAACTAAAACCGTTTAAGTCATTAAATCAATTCGCAGTAACGCAGGGTGGAAAAACAACAGCAGAAGCCCGGACAACCAGCAAGCGAAGCACTTTTATCAGCGTGAAAATTGTAAAAATATGCAAAATAGTTGCAGCTGCAAAAAGTGCATCACCGCGTACTTAGGGGTAAAAGTTTTGGGGGAGAAATGGGCGAAAGGGCGCTAACTTGACTGGCAATTTGTTTTGCATTACATATCAGACCAGCGGGATACACGGCGGATGAGTAATGGCTGGAAAATTAGCAACCCGAACTAGGAATTTAATTGGTCAGCTCCATGGAGCTCTAACTAATTGGGATGGCCAAGGGTCAAAATCGAACTGAATGCCTGCCTCTGCCTCCCACGTGCGGTGTCAAAGGTCGGAGTTAACCCAGCTTACCAGCCGGCAGCTGTTGGGACATCCTGTGTGTGGGACTCGACATAACAATAACCATTTTCGGCTCTGCACAGACACATACTGTCACAGGGTCGGGGCTTTGTGTGCTTATGCTGCATGCCAGCGCATAGATAATGTATACGCAGTGTGGTACGAGGGCAATGGCACAGGGGCCAGCAGCAGCAGTCGTACTCAGCACGACGACTGGCATGTCAATCAACAACTGTGCAACTTGTTCGGTCTGTTGTTCCTGCTCTGCCTGAACTTTTGAGCTGGCTAGGTGGGAAATGGAAAATGGGAAGTGCTGTTTGCTGCCCAAAAAAAAAAGCTGAAAGAAGCGTTATCCTTAAAGTTGTGCTCTCCCTTCGGTATCCCCTGAATTATTTTGCTGTTTCATTTTCCCTGTGTGTCACGCATCTCTCTGGCAATTGGCAGGCACACAAAAATCAATTGATAACAGGTGGCGTTGGCACAGGAAACGACCCCTTCCTCACACACCCCCTCTTCATCGGTGGAATGGAGACCCAGCCTGAGCAAGGCATAAAAATCGTTATGAAAACGCATAAAAATTTAAAAATTCTCCCGGTCCTCGAACCAGGCCGGCCCATGTCTGCCCCGTGTATGTTTCGCTTGAAAATGCTTCTGGCGGCGTCACTTGTGTGTTGATATTAAGCTAAAAGGGCCATTAGCTATAAAAATACTTAAGATGGAAATATGCGCAATGCCGCGGGGGCATTCAAGTGGCAGAAAGAGAATAACACAGAAAGCAAAAGTCGCGCCCGAAGACGGCAGGACGGGGAGTCGCCAAACGACTCGGCAAACTGTCACCGAAGTTGTCAACGGCAGCGTCCTGACGGGCTGAGGCAGGTGGAAGCAGGTAGAGACTATAGTCAAACGTGCATATATTTTACCCTCGGAATAAGCCCGCCTCTATCTCTGGCAATGGCATTTACGTCTTGCCAAAGGTACGTATATGTAACATTGCGCAGCGGGGGGCGTATAAGTAATATTAGCGACTTGCTTGTTAATGGCTGGTTGCTACAAGGCCAGTCGAAATCAGATCTAAATTATAACCGCTTTAATTCTCTGTCAAAAGCACTCATATCCCTTTGCAGTACTCAAGGCTAGTGTCTGTGGTCAGGTCCAATATGTACTTGCCTCTGCACGGCCGAGTAAGCTCTTATGCATGACTGGCAAGGGATGAACTTAAGTACTAAATACATTTATGCAAATTTGGCCACGGTTCAAAATCGCTAAATTGCCTCCAATTGCTCGCATTTAACGACATTCAATTTTGGCCCGAATCCCCCGGCCATTTCCCCGGAATGGTTTTCCTTGGCAGCTCCCGCGGGTTTCGCGGCTGCGTTTTTCAATTAAACTTTTCGCATAGCATTTAATAACTCCGCATAGTTTTCAAGCCGGGTGCCGTATCAACGGCGTAGGAGTTGGCCCAGGTCCTTTGCCGCAGGACGACATGTTTGCCTTTTCCCAGTCCAGTTTGGTCTGCCTAGGACAAGGAAGCTTTTCCCGAGCACAGCATCCGAGAAGCAGGCAATTTTTCCGAGGTGAGCATGCGCCTTGAAAAAAGATGGAATTGCAAAGAGAGAGCCGGAGGAGTTGGACCAGCATTTACTTCCTACTTACACTAAAAATAAACGTCACTGTTTTATTTTTAAAGTCGCATATCAATGAAAAGTTCTCAAATAATTAACATACATTTAATGGGAAAATTAAGTAATATTTGTTCGTGTATTTTACTGTTAATTCCGTTGTTTTAAGATATTATTAGAGAAAGAAAATCAAGTTAAATAAATTTAAATATTACTGGAAACAAAGAAAATAAACCTTACCATATATTTACCTCAGAGAGCGTCTCCCTCGCATGAAATCTTAATTTTTAATTAAGATCCTTAGCCATAATTTGTACTTCTCACTCACTTGATTGGCCATTAGTCCACCTCAATCTGGCCAAGAGGAAAAACTTATTGAAAGTGCCACAGGTAAGGCCATTAATTTGGCATTTCGTGCACATAAAATGACGGTCAGATAGGTCGTGATGCACTCTCTTCAGGACTACAGGACTCCAGGACCCAGATAATGGCCACAAATACTCTGTGATGTGAGCAATTAACAGGGACTAATAAGGGTAAAACCCAGTAACCTGTGGCGCAAATGATTCAGTAATTGCCATTACCAGGACAACAGCAACGGAGTCTGGATGCAGTCAGTGTCGTCCAGTTGTTCAGTTGAGTCATTAAACAAGTAAACAAACTTAATACCTGGCTGGTATTAAGCTCGAAAACAGGAGGAATAACCGGAATAAGAGCAGTCACGGTGGCAAAGTCGAGCAAATAACCAACAAGCGGCGCCATAATGATAACAACCTGGAGTGGTCCACAGCTGCAGGTGGTACACTCGTACACACAGTCGCACTATACAGGTGAACAAAAAATAGCTCAACTTTGTGTTGGTAAATGATGGCATAAAAAGAACATCAGCGGACTTTTTTACATTCCTAGAAATAAAACCTTTGTTTTTATTAGCATTTACAGATATGTTTTTGCGACTGTAAAATTCCTTTGTTGTTCAAATTTAAAATTAAGGTAAAGAATCAAGTTCTAAAGCTTCTGGAATCAATTTGAAGTATTATTAGTTGTTGGTCTCTTGGTTACTCAAGTGATTTCTTCAATTTAACCAACAATATGAGGTTGTAACTAGCTTTCACATTTATCGAATATCATGAAGAAATACAGAATTTAAAGAGAGTTTTTCTTCGAGTGTGAATACTTGTGCACGGTGTAAGTAGTAGTTGGACATGACTTGGTGGAACTTATAAAACCATTAAAAATGACAGAAATTGCATTCGAGCTCGCATTTTATGGGGCTAAAGCAGATTTACACGCACGGAGCTGCGAGGGGTTATCCGCCAGCATGTCCTGCTCAACAATGTCCTGTTTCCCCCGTCCTGGCCTCAAGGTGCTCTCAGGCATGTGACTCGCTGCGTGCCGAAGTGTGCTCGTGTGCTCGTCTGCTGGCGGAGCCTTGTTATCCTGGGCATTAAATTGTTTGTACATGCAACAGACAACGCAACAGGACACAAAGGAACAGGAGGCGGGCTATAAGTCAGCCTATTTGCCTGATAACAATAACAAAAGCTCTAACAAGCCAAGTCACCGGTGGAGAAGGAGGAGCCCCTGGCAGCTGAGAGCTGGGTGGATGCCGAAGCTCCAGGACTAAGAGTAGTCCGCAGGCAAAGCCTTAAATTACCCTTTGTACATATATGATTATGGAGTTGTCAACTCTGTAAAACATACTTAAATATACATATTCCATTAGACATAAATCAGAACGCCTTTCACCGCCACCATTTGCACTTACTTTATGTCCTTTAAAGTCTTTTGAAATGATACGAGATTTTGTTAGTACAAAGTAAACATTAACTTTAAACTGTTAATAATTGATGTATAATTTTAATTAAAATATAAGCTTCAACTTAACAACTTAAAATACCTTCTCCTACATTTTCTGGAATTCAAACAAAGCCCTGTCTCTTTCAATTAGCGACATTTTCCAACTAACACTTATAATCACCCCATTAGCCACGTTTTCAGCTTAGCCAGCTCTTTCAGTGTCTGCCACAGGAATTTGTATTGGCATGACAAATTATCTGCAGTCCTTTGATGAAGCCACAGCCACTCTTCCCGGAGAACATTCCTCAAAAACGAGACAAGTTTGAGGCGAGTTGGCTTTGGAATCCTGAAGAGTCCTGGCTGGCAGGTGACTCTAACCACCCTCGCACTTTATGGAGGTGTGCTCTTAGTTGAGTTTCGCTGGAGCGTGAAATATTTTATTGCCGATATAAATCTTGTTTATGCTCGAAAGGAGCAAGAGGGAAACTTGGCCAGCGGCAAGGATGCCAGGCACTCGGCTTTCCAATTCTTTTTCCCCTGAATTTCACCCTACAGTTGATGTTTTTATCGGCACAAACCAAAACCAAAGCCAAAACCAAAAAATTCGATTTAACTTAATCGAATCTGAGGCCCCATAGAGTGTGATTCAATTCTTGGCTGGCCTAGACGCTTCTCCACAATATGTCGCCATTGTCAGACAAGTAGGTCGGCAAACCAGAGATGTACACTGTGAGGAAATAAGGGTACTTCAAATCAAATACTTAAAATTATAAAAGATAAAATAAACATCATTGGGGGCCTAAAAGTATAACTTCTCCTTAGCTTAAAATCAATTTATTAATTAACCTAAATGTTATACCAATAATAAAATGTTTAATATTATTTTTTCAGTGTAGAAAGCGAAACTCAACTGGTGGGGAGCAACGAAAGCGATAACAATGCAAAATTGAAAAGTAAATGTGAAAATCGTGTTTTAAATGCTTTCAACGTCAGGCCGATGCGACGGCAAAACACTTTCGACACTTTGGCATTTATCAAGTTTGGCTCCGTCTGACAAAACAATTTGAAATTTGTTGTTGCCTCGCCAGGACCGAACTAATTGAAATGTTTGCCTAGGTCACAGGACACAGTACTCAGGCACACACATGAGCACCGGATACCTCTAGTGTCCTTAGAAAAGAAAGTTTTATTTGCAGTTAAGGAAGGCTGAGTGTGCTCATGGCTTATTGTGTGACTTATACTTCAAGTGCCAGAGACAAGTTGAGATTGGGTGTTTGAGTGTGAAAAGTTCAAGGTTAAAGGTGTTTCTGGTGTATTCTTAGAAAATTCTACAGAATTTGAAAATTAATTACAAAAAGCAAAGGAAATAAGAAACTATTTATTACCCGCCTCTAATCTCGACCCCTGATTAATCCTTTGAGCTTTTAATAAGCATATGAAACTCCTCCCTCCACATTTTCTATGAATTAATTTGCCTAATGCCCGAAATTAACTTGGCTAAAGACCCAGAACTAGCGGACTTTAGTTGCACTCATTAGTAGTCGCTCGACCGCAGGCCTGATGGAAATGAGTTCCCCCAACCTTCTTTCCGGCAGATTTTCCAGCTTTTCCGCGTTTGCTTCTCATGAGCGTGTTAAAACTGCGTGGAAATGCAAATGTCGCAGGCCATGGACCAGAGCAGTTTTCCTCGCCTTTTCCTCCGCTAATCCACTCCTGGCTGCAAATGGAAAAGCATATAAATTATGCAAGGTGTTTTTTCTGCTTGTGGATGGGAGGGACACACCTGGACGACAGGGCAGCCAGCAGTCTCTGTCATTGTGTTCATCCTTCATTTGGCAAAAACTTGCTGCACTTTTGCAAGGATGCCAAGGGGCGGTGTTGGGGTGGACCGTGTTGATTCTGGCCATGTTGTTGTTTTCCTAATAGCTGCGAGCATTGACTTTTGTTTGTGTTTGTGGCCTGTCACCAAACAGGACGAAAGCAGGCTTTGGCAGGACTCAGATGGCGGCGGTAGGGGTGTCATGACAAAGAGTTGTCAGATTTGCATCACAAAGCAAGCATCCTGCGGCTGATTTCGGCAGCTAGACTTAAATAGTGGTTAAAGTGTTCCAATTCGCATGTAAATACCCGAATAACTATTCCAGAGATTTTGCAGGTTTTGGTAAAAGCTTGACTTGCATTCGTATTCAAGCCTCATTGACTATATGCATTCCAATTAATGCAAATTCCAACATCAGATTCTCAAGCAACTGCAGTGCGCCTAAATATGCTCACTGAAAAAAATTCTATTTTATTGTGTTTATTTTGAGGATTATTATTTATATTTAAGAATATAACAAGAAAGAAAGCTAGCTTTGGCCAGCCAAAGTTTGTATACCCTTGCAGGTAACAATTAAAATATATCATAACTAAGCCAAAAATGCATTAATTTCGATTCGGAATGCAGTTTTGTGTTAGTTATTATTAATTTAAAAAAACTGCATACCAAATTTAAAATTTTAAGAAATCAAAATTTTTGGCCATTTTTGCTAATTTTAATGATGTAACAATGATTCCTTGACTTAGAAAAATATTATTTTGTATTATAAAATCAGTTTTTTTATATTAAATGATATTCTTAATTTTTTTAAAATTTTTTTAAAATTAAAAATATCATAACTCGGCCAAAAGAGCATTAATTTTAAATCGAAAAACTGTTCTGTGCAAGATTTTCTACAGTTAATAAATCTGCATACTTCATTTAAAAATTTTGAAAATTAAATTTTTTATTAAAATCAAAAATTTTAATGATGTAACCCCTTATCAAATTTCGCAAAAATGGCCAAAAAATCGATTTCTTTCGGACATGTCTAGAAAGATTCCCCTGTTGATGCTGATCAAGAATATATATACTTTATAGGGTCCTTCACTGCGTTCCAAACTTCTGACTGAAATTATAATACCCTGCAAGGGTATAAAAATAGATGCAGGATATTCATTATTTAGGGACTATGTTCCTTTTTTCAATATTAAAAAATCATTTCATTGCGTTTTAATCTAAAGCTTTTTCAACTATGTGCCTGCGAGTTCGAGTTCATGCTCATAATTTAAAATTAAAAATACTTTAATATATAGAAATTTACCACACATTTTCCTCTGTTTTCAGTGCCCACAATTAGCGTGATTTTCAACGGCTGCTGGAAGCTGGCCGAGCGAACGTGGGGAAAGGCTCTTTGGTGGGAAATGCAAATCAAGCGATTTCCAGCATAGGAAGAGGACGCACAAACAAATCGCCAACTGCCGCAGTGGCAGCCGTTGCCTGTCCGCATTTTGTATGCCGCAGACTTGCAACAATTCCAACGAATTCAATTTGTCTCCAGGGGTGGGGTGGGCCACAGGGTAACCGGAGGTGTGATGAGGTGTGTGCCGGAAGCGGAACTGATGGCACTGCCTTTGACAACTCGCTCCGGCTGCTTCGACTGCGTCACGTAAAAAGCCCCCGGACGCCGCTCTATTTCCTTGCCTCGTGACACGTGTGCAACATGCAGCTCCTGACAGACAACTTTGTTGCTGCAGCATCCCATTATTCCAGGGTATGTCAGGTATATTAAAAATATTGAATGTCAAATAATATTCATACTAGTTTTAGTTTAGTTAAAATGAAATATAAGCTGCAGACTTTAAAATTTCTTTAATAAATATATTATTACATATTTGTAAGAGATATCAAAAAATCCCCACTTATTCCCGGTTTAATTTACCAGATGTCAGTGTAGCTTACAGCGGCGGAAAAAAGAGCATATAAACTGGTAAAAAAGAGGTCCTTTCAGGTAGCTGCAGAAAACTTTTCATGGCTAAAACTTTTACGCGCACGATTTGACAAGTCAAGTCGGTTGTTGTTGCAGAAATCTTCGGTAGAAGTTGGTCTATCCACATTTTCCGCTACCGCTTTTCCCGCTCTCTTTTTCTCTGCAGACTCAACACAATGCATGTGGTTACAAGGCCGCACCCGAAACCCCAAATTTGGGGGTAACCTGCCCCACAAACGCCCTATTATCCGTATGTTCCTTTCCTTTGAACTACAAACGTGTCGGCACAGAGGCGTAGTAAGGCAGGATTGGGTAGTAAAGTAACAAAAAGTGAATTATTTAGTACTTGAAGAAAAAAATAGAGACCAGGTTTTTACATATATTATAAATATCAACAGGGTTTATTGCATAATTACTTATCAGACCCTAATGATTAATTCCGTTTCAATTATTAATATGTCTAAACACAAATGACCATTTGAAATAGGCATAAATTATGTAGGTTCCAGCTTAAATTTCACTCATTCTAAAGGGGTTAATATGTAGGCATAATCCCGACTACGCTACTGGGCTTTCTATTCGGTGTTCCAACGGCAGACACATCCTTTTTCGGTCCCTATCTCGCTTTGCGTGCGTATGTGTAATGAGTGTGAAAAGTTCATTAAAGTTTCACGTGCGAAATTATATGAAATTTTAAGTGCACGACTTGGCTCCTGGCTCCTGGGATACTGACATCCTGGCGCCCTGGCATCCTGCCACATCCAGCGGGCTAGGAGGCGCGGACAGGTCGAGGAAGTGCAAATTATTCTCCCCAGACATTTTGCAGTTGTTTACGCTTAATTGCTGCCGCCGTTGCAGTCATTACTTCTTCCTGAAATGATTTATTATTTAATTGAAAAATAAGTGCTTCCCTTCTTGAGGGAGTATTTATTTTGCTGAGTCGGGGAATCCCCCACAAGGAATGCAAATTTTGTTTTAATAATTCATTAGTGTTAATCAAGAATAAGTATCCATCCCTCAGTTGATTTCAGTTGGCATTTTCTTAATGACCTGCATAAATATTAATGCAAATGTCATTCCAGTTGGTTGCCTTCAAAAATGTTTTTAAACCAAAAATTCCAACTACTTTGAAGGAATTTTCACCCCGGCAACCCAAACCCGTTCAAATGTCAAGCCCACAATTTTGATTGATTTTTCCACACCAATGCTTTCAATTACGCGCGTCCCCCTATCTATCACTCCAAAATGAACACATCCTTGTATTCCAATAACAAGAGTCATGCTGTGACACCTCCAGTCATGCTCCCGTCCCCGAATCCTGACCCATGCCAACTTGTTGCATCCGAAATCAACTGTGATTCTCGCTTCGGTGGAGAAATCACCAATAAAAAAAATGGCTAGCAGGATCTGTCTCGTCCTTTTCACCCGCTGGCTGGGCCCACAAAACTGCCACTGACACTTACAAATTGGATTTCCGACAGCGACAACAAGACCTGAAGGACACACAATTATCGGGTGCCGGCATAAAATCGCTTAAAAAGATATCCCAAATAAATAATGTCGCATGTAAATAACAACAAATCAATTTTTAAATAGACAAGATGAACCCGAACGAACACACGCAAGCAAATACAGGACCCAACTCCTGACAGGAATGAACCCTACTCATCAGTGGGCTTAATGTGTGTGTGTACAGTGGTAAAAACAAGGAAAAAAAAATTATGAAAACTTGAACTTTGTGATTAAAACTATGAGGGATACTTATTATAAATAAATTTGATTTGATTTATACAATTAAAATTCTTTAAAATATCTAAAACACTTATTTTTTTACATTATTAAGGAGCTAAATAATAATAAAATGTTTAGAGTCCCTTTCTTGATTAACAACCTGGAATTTAAGTACTTAATTTCCTAATATGCCTCAACTAAATCTCTTTCCTGAGTGATTTGATTTGACCCACTGTTCAAGGCATCAAGGCACAAGGCTGTTTTTCTCTGTCAGTTCCAGGCACTTTCACTTAGCCGCTGCCAATGGCTTTGATAGATTCAAGTTCGCAGTCGGCCGCCGCCAGGTAACCATTCATCTCCTTTCCGGGCGTCCCTCCTCTTCAGCCACCGGGGCAGAGGACACTGATTCCGAGGTTGTTAGCACGCTTTTGGGGGCGCCGCTGGGTCTGTTCATGCGGTTCATTGACATGGCCAAATGTGTGGGGGGCAGCATCAGATGGAGACGCTTTAATTTTGATTAATTGCGGTAAATGTTATGTTAATTTGTTGGCACTTTTTTGGATGACTGCCTGGGCTGACTGATTTTAGATAAGCGCGTAATACGAGACTATTAGTGGGCGGGTCTCGGTAAACTAATTTTGCTCGCACATCGAGTTTGTGTTTGAGTTTTAGCCCCTGTCTCGGTCTGCGTGTGTGGCTGTGTATGTGGCTTTGTATGGCTTGACAAACACTAATTAATTGCAATACATGTATAATGAGCCCCTCTCTGAAGGGTTGTCCCCCTGAAGCTGAAGCTCCTGCTGCTGATTGGAGCTTGCTAATTACCCAGAGACTGTCAATCAAGAAGCGACAGGCGACTGAATCGGCACTTTAAGCATATTAGAATGATATGAAAGGCAACATTACCTATATAGGTTATTTTGTTTTTAATTATAAATAAATAATAAATACATTTATTTTATTGAAGCTACATAGTCTTGGAAGAACCCTTTACATTGAAAAAGCTATCAGTGTCACATTTTCATGAGAAATATTTCTAAATTCTTAAGATTTTATATTCCCCAAAGAGGTTCAGCTGGAAAAATGGAACCCTTGGCCGTTGGCTTGGCCGCCTTGTTTCAGCTTGTGGGCATAGCCGTGTTTTTCGACCAGCCGCAGGACTACTGCTCGCCTGCTCCCACCTTGGCCAGCTGGATATTCCTGGTGGCCACGCTGTGCTTCCTGTGGGACACCGACATCTATCCGTGCCGCTTCAGGCACATGTCACACGGCTGGCAAATTCTGATTGAGATCGTGGCCGCCGTCTTCTTGGTTGAACTGAGCTCGATTATCGTATGGTGCGGCCTGGAGCGGTGCCTGTACTCCCTGCTGGAAGAGCTCTTCAATGTCGCAGGGTCCGAGCGATGTGTTCCCTTTGCTCTGGCCTCTTGGCTGAAAAGACTGGTCAATGGTTCCTCGTGCTGCAAGCGGGCATGGCTCTTTTACTGGCTGTCCGGATTGATCACGAGCTCGGCCAGCTTGGCGGCGCTGTGGTACGTCCTGCAGGCCACCGAAGGCATGTACTTCCTGAACAGGATGGTCCGGAATTTATATCGGAATGTCCGCCTTACCTGGCGAATGATGCGCTGCTACTTTGCCATGAGCATGACAGGCAGACGCCGGACCCTGCAGGTTTGCCAGCTGGCCAATAAAAAGCGCTGTGGCAGGAGGTCCTCTCGCAGAAGGGCGGACAATGACGATGATGACTGTGACTCCGACTGAATCCTTGCAGGTCCTGTGCTTCCGTTTGCATTATGTCTTCTTCAAAGACCTGTTTATGCGGTCAGAGCTTTCCAATCTCTCTACAGATATTTTTTTCTCTTTGGACAATCCAAGGCAATAAATTTTCATGGCGGAACAGACTGCCAGTGAAAATGTGAGAAAACTTAACTGGTGTCGACTTCGGAGAGCTCTAGTTTAAGGAGGAAGCGGAGGATTGGTATTTTTCATAAACGTAATTCAAAGAAAATGTATAAAAATAAACTCTTAAATTCTACAAAGGCCTCTCATCATAATAAATAATGAATACATTAGGCCCAACAAGTTATTACGGATGTAAAGCACTTATTTTGCTGATGAAGAGTTCACATCTGAGACCGAGAAGTTGTTCCGATTACTCAACGCATGGAACGTTACTCATACGCCCCATCGACCACGCCCGGGGCCCATAACAAACACTCGCACAACTCAAATACACACCGAACGAACGGCAGCTGGAAATGAATAAAAATGGGCGTGTCAGACGGGTTGCAGACAATCAGAGAACACATTTGGAGATTGCCATGCATTTCTAGGCAGCAATCGCCGCCATATGCTAACTTTGATTACTTCTTCTGGCTTTTATCGCAGACATCGCCTTCGCTGCCGCCTCCCCTCAGTCCTGCAGGATGCCCCAGCCATTTCCCCGAAATGTCGAAATGGCACGAGGGGGAAGCAAGTGAAAAAAAATGTATTTCATTTTCTTGGGCCTGCCACTTCGGGGCTGAGCGCCAAGACGGAACCGGATATGCGACATTTTATCAAGTCGGGCATAAATCAACAGCTTATGCTGGATTCTGGAGGAGCTTGGTCGCTCTGGCTGGTTTCATTTCCTCGCTTTAACTCGAGCTTCGCTCGCCTTTGTTGTTCTCCAGCACGTTTCAAACTGGCAAATAATTTATTTTGCATAAATTTGCCAGCACTTAACGATGTGGATCTGTGGCGCTACACCTATGAGCGAGCAGCATCCCAATCCCAGTCCCGATCCCTATCCCGAGAAATATGCTCCGTGTGCGGGTCACACTGAATTATGCCATCTAATTTGTCTGCAGGCAGGTGGTGCTCATTAATCTTGCGCCCGCTTATGAGCGCCATCTCCCTCGGTTTTTCTTGCCGCGCTGCTTTAGCACACTCCTGGGAGCGGCGCTGCAGATAAGCCCGCCTCCGCCTTTACTATATAGTATACCTATATACCTTTGCCGCTGACTCTACCCCTGACTCGGCTGCGAGCGCTCACGTAGCGGGCTTTGTGATTTGCCCTGCTCGCTTCACTGCCAGCTGGGGACTTTGGATGATACCCTATCTCCGGACAGCGATTAAGCTGGCTTACATGGTTAATAATCTAAAAAATATATATTTTAATTATTTATTTAATTTCAGAACGATGAAAGTTGAAGAAATATAAATTAGCGAGAGTCCCACTGGCTTAATAATTTACTTTTATTATTTAACCTAAAATTAAAAAATATTTACAATAGCCAGACGCTTACCCAAACTTTTGTACCAGCAAATAACACCCTGTAAAAATGGGCTGACCTTACAGATATGTGTAATTTCAGAGCATTCGGCCTTCGAACTTACCCCGACCTGAAAGCCATCTTGGCCCGCATAGTTCCGCACCTGACTCTCGCCTAATGCTTAATGGATTTGCGCTTTGATGTGCCAACTGCGTGTACGTGTATCAAAATCGTCCTGCGCTACCGGAGTATGGGTGAGTCGGCCTGGTTGTAAGTGGTTAAGTGTCTATATTAGACGCCATCACTTGCAGTTTCCCATTTCCAAGCGCACGAGGGTATTTTTTGGCCGTGTGTTTACGTTTCTTTTCATTCATTTTTTTTTTTTGGCCAGTTTACTGCAGAGGTGGCAGGCATAAATTTTCCTCTAAATGGCCTTATGAGGGCGGCCTCGGAGCTGATCCTCTGTTTATGGCCTGGCCAAATGAAATGTGAAGGGGAAGGGAGTGGGAGTCGGCTTTGCAATCGCACCCGGAGCGGGGCAAGGCGGAGCATCGTGTTTGCCCCTTAAATTAAAAATCCTGTCCGTGGCTTCTGTGTGCGGGCCTGAAATTGAATTTCCTTTTCGTCCCGGTTTGATTAGCATAAAATGCGGTACGTGTCTTGGTTTGGCTGGAAAACGTGTGCAAGGATGATGATGATGATGACGGTGATGGGCGCGGCGCGCATGTGGAGAAATCATTGAAATATTGAATGCTTTTTGAAAGAATTTTTATTTTTATTTCTGTTAAAATTGGAATTTTTCGCACACCACATTTTTGTTTTCTGTTTATATTTATTTTTACTCAAGGGATTTTATCATTCGTTTTCTTGCCTGTGCCTGTTTCATTTTCAACATTTAAAAATTCGCTTTGCTTGTAAACGGTTTTCTATTATTAGAAATATTTTCCACTGCACTCGACATTTAGGAAATCAAATTGTGTTTGTGTCTGAGATTACCTATATACACACAGATTATAGTCCAAAAATTGTGTTTCATTGTGTGTTGCATTATTCTGATGTTCAGCCGGGTTCCTGTTGCCTGTCTGTGGTGGGTGATTTCATTCAAGGGTATTCTCGTCTCCCTATTCTCTTGGTTTCAATGGATTCTTCTTTGGATTTACCGGCCTATACTTAGTTATTTGCTAGGCAAAAGTTTAATATTAGTTTAGTATCTCACTGGTGTTTTTTAAACTAACTTTAAATCTATTGAAACAATATTTCATTGAGCAACGACTTGGTGCTGCGTCTCTTGCATATCAAAAGGGTTCATATCCGTTATCGTAGAATTAATCAAATGTAACCTTTTGCTTACAATTTTAGTTCAAGAATTAACAATAAACTTTTTATAATCGTCTCAGAGCTTTCCTAATTTTGAAATTCTTTTCTCTTTTGTTTTGGCTTTTTAATATAAGAAAACACGTGAGATTTATCTAATTTGAACAGTATTTAAAGCAACTTTTCCGATATACAATTTAAAGTAAGGACTCTATGTTTAAACTAGAAAAAACAGTACAGTCGGCGAGCCGAATCTAGGGACAACTTACACTATATTGTGCTTCTTTTGGCAATGATTAAACAATTTATTTCGAGTTTAGCTAAGTAATCAAGAGTACATTTAGAACGATACACATTCAGACCAACGGATTTGATTATACTGACTAGTTGGAACCACTTCCCTCACTGCATTGTCAGGGCTTGATATCTATTTGTATTAAGATCTGAGACTCAACTAATTTAATTTCACATTTACTTAAAACACGATCCCTTCTTTAGCTAGTTGTCGACTTTTGAAACTTACACTTACACATATGAATTCGGATCAAAGTTTGGTTCGCCTTCTCGCTTAACATTTTTACCACATCAAAAACTATAAGTATTGGACCAAAAATTACCATTGAACCTTATTTAAAGTCAAATATGTTTTCTACTTCTTCCCAACTTCATGTTCAGCTTCTCCTTTTGTTCTTTATTTCAACTGTCACACTCAACTATTTACAGTTCCTGTTGCTGTGTTCAACCCTCGCAATCTCTTATAAATAAATCAATTAACATTTATGGGAATGAACGTCCAGGAGTGAAAACTTAACAGCGACCCCAAAAGACTATGTATATACAAGGTCAACCACACAAACCGCCATCCGGATGGGAAGTGGGTGCTGGGCCGCAGACAGGACACCAAGGACACGAGTGGCGTCGCCATTTTAGTTTTCGGCTGTCGCCGCCCTTTGTGTGCGACTTGTCGACATAGTTTTTGTCCGCCAGTTCATTGAAATGGTGGCAGTCAATGTGTCAGATAAACATGGCCCGGTGACACTTTTGGCCATGATTCAGGCGACTCTGGGAAACGCGGGGGCGTGCGAGAGTCAAGTGTGCGACTTTATAGGTGGCCATGCCAGTTTCGTCCTCAGATTTGCACAATAAACACCTTGATGTGTCCGGGAAGTGGAAGAGGCTCCTTCTCTCGAAGGATCCTGCTGCTTGGCTGCACACAAGTGGTCGCATTTATATGGACGATATGTTTGCTTTGTATGCGGGCAGCTCCTCTCAACCTCCGTCTTCGTATCTGTCCCTGCTCTGTCCCTATTTGTTCGCCGGACTCCACCCGGACGTGCTTGGCTGCATAAGGACCCACACCCACATCCAGAGTGTCCTTCCCACATGCACGCTGCCAATGACAGTTGTCAACATGACAGTTATAAGGACACTGATACAAATGTTACGGATGTTTGTCTTGTCCAGAACAAGCAATGTTGTTTGCCGCAGAGAGCAAAGATTGATTAAAACTGCTGATAAATGGGTCCAGCATGTGGAAGTTGCAGCCTTAAAATTAATGGAAAGGAGCTAAACATGGAAAGGCAGTGATCTAGTGTTTAATGTAATTTTATCAGCACTAAACTTAGTTTTGCAAACTAATCAATAAGCCCATATATAGCCTGGCAGTTGAATAATCCTCACTCCTTTGTATAGAATTTAATAGTTAGGGAACCATACGCCGAATGTTACACTTCAAGGATTTATATCCTTGTTTTATAATATGAAATTTAGGCTAGGCTTAAAGTGTATTTTCACAGTTTGCTGTTTCCGTAGACAACAATAGTAATTGTATTCCGATTTTTAGTAGTTTTAGCAAAGTGTTTCCTAAAAAATTCAGCTTTCATATCAGCTGCAGACTCGACTGCCTTGAAATAATTAAAGAAATATTTTAATTCGTTTTAAGCTGTGCCAATCTGAAAGTGTTTTTAATGTGCAAATAATTTGAAATGTTATGTTTTAGTTTTGACTAAAGTTCCCTTACTGAGAAACTAGTTAAAAATATAAAACAATAAAAGATTGAGCATGATTGACCTTGGTTTAAAATTTCTTAAATATTAACTAATCGTTTGAGATTTACACTTCCTCTTACGTAGCTGCGACTTAGAGCTAGAGTAGCACATTTCACGAGACATTCACATTACACATACGCATTTATATTAACACCTAAGCCATACCAAGTTCTCTCTCACTTCCGGCGAGTAATCAATGCCTGGGCCCAATGTAGATCCCTCCCAGACTATCCCCACTATCGCCCCCCACGCAGCTTTCCTCGCCATCCTCGTCCTCCTCGGCGTCGAGGAGTCCACTGTCCGTTCCGTTCTCCTGGCCACCGGGAACACCATTATTGGTGGGACCGCCGTCATAGGTGTCGCTGTCCTCCACCAGGCAGCAGTCCCCACAGTCTTCTGTGGAGGAAGGGGAAACCTCGTCGCTGAGATCATCGACCAGGGTGACCTTGGGCCCGCGCAACTCCTCCGGGGCCACCGAGATCTTAATGTTGCAGTTTGTGGCGGCGTGGCAGGCATGGGCGTGCGGGATGGGTTGCTGGATCGTGGCCACCTGGGCGGGCTGGCCGGCGTGGGAGGCACGGAAGCTGAGGTTCGGGGTGCGCTGACCCATACTGGCCATGCCCGGCGGCATCTGGCTGTGGGTCATGCTCAGCGTGGGCGGCACATTGAGCACTTGGGCCTTGTGGGGCGGGGCCTGAGGCGGGTACATCATTTGGTGCGTGTCCGTGGCCAGGTTGTGGGCAGTCAGCTGCAGCGGATGCTGATCCTTACGCTCTGCGGGATGGAGAAACGACAAGAGAAGGCCACTGTAAACACTTTGGCTTCGGCTGAGTATCTCTGAAGGACGCGCACCCGGAAGCGGAAGTGCATTCGAGGACCTGTCTGCGATTGGTTTATCGCCACCGCATTGTGCAGGCATCTGTAAAGGCCCGTGAAGTGAATGAACCAGCACTTCGCGTCCTCGGCACTTCCGCCTTCGGGTGTTTGGTCCAGGAGTTCACACATTTTATAGCGGAGAAATAGGAGGTAGTAGAGGCCCCAGATACCCTGGCTAAGACTATGTTTCTAGATGTCCTTAGATTTTGAAATTAAATTTTGATAGTTATACATTTATTTAAATCTATAATAAGAAACCAATTTCTTTTAAATTAAATCTTACTTTAAAACTATATAAATAAGTCTCAAAATTAGTGTAGGTGTAAGGAAGTGCTTGGTTTGATTTGAGAAATACTATGCTATGGTTTTGGCTAAGGTTAAGTTTAGTCTGAATCTAAAGTTTTAGGGAAAAGAGACTAAAAGAGAAATTAATGTTCAAGTGTTAATATTAGAGTGTACCCCCTTTAATAAATTAAGATATTTCCAATACTGAAAGTAAATTTTATTTAAATATGTAAGGATATGATTGATTAATTATCTGGTTCTTAGGAGCTATAAAGGAACTTAATCTGACAGAAATGTGTCTTGTTTCTTGTGATTCTATTACGCATATTTTAAGAAATAGAGTTTTTGTTAAAATATGGAGTTTTCCGGTTGACCTACAAACATTAAATGTCCTTGAAATATATTTTAAATGTCTCATAAATTTAATTATATTTTTTTTTTTTGCCTATTAATATATATATTAGAAACTTAAACTGGCACAAAAACAGTCTCAAGCCTGACTCTGATTTGGAATACCCTTTGCCAGGGCGCGATAACTTTCCGGTGACACCCGACCCTCGACCTGACACAAACCATTGTCCTGGCTGCACAATGGCTCTCAAACTATGTGTGTGTGTGGCTACAAGTGGGTTCAACTGGCGCTGCGGGTTCACCTCTCCGCCCCTGCTGCCTGCCTCTGCCGCCTATCTGTCCGCAAAACTTTTCACTCGACGGGGCCTTGGACTCCGGAGGGAAGAGGCTTCGGCTACCCTCTGTTTTGGGGGGAAGAGGAACCCCCAAACCCACGACCCGGGTCACACTCACCCAGGAGCTTCGGCTGGAGCGGCAGCATAAAGTCGTGGCCAGTCGTCGCCGCCCGCGGCTGCAGGCTCTGCACCGCCGGCACGCTCAAGTAGTCCGCTGGAAAGTCAGAGGAGCGGGCCGGAAAAGCCGTGGGAAATGCGTTAGTGCCGTAGGAGCAAACAGTGGAGCGCGGCCAAAGTTTCCCCCAAAAAGAACCGAAAAGAAAACAAACACGAAACTGAAGGGAAAAACGAAGCAGGGGAAGGAAAACCCAAGAGGGTCGGCGTTGTTGGTTACAAAAAAACTTTAAACATTGCTGCTACATGGCATTCTCAGGCAAAAAAGTTGGCGGCAAGACACAACAACAACAATAAAGAAAGAAACGTGAAAAGTTGCGAAATCATTTTTAATATTTCTATAGATAAATACACTCGCACAAAGTACACAAACATATATATACATTTTTTATCATTTCTATCAAAAGGCAGTTGACGAACGAACGTGAAAAACTTTTAACTTGGCATAATTGCAAGTGGGGGAAATCTATTTGGAAAAAGTTCAAGCTAACAAAGTTTAAATGGAGGCTTAGATAAAAAGCGGTTAAGGAAGTTCAAGTTAAACAATTTTTACAAGAGGTTTGAAGTGAATAAATGAAGGAAAATAAAGATACGCTGAAGCTAAATTAAAGCTAAATACTATGGCATTTCTACAACATTTACTACGAACTACAATTTGTTTACATTTTTACAGGAACATCTTTTGTTTCTCTACCAAAAACATAAGGTATTCAAACTCAAACAGCATGAACTTAACCAATTGAAAGTTCCCAATTGAAACTCCTCAAAACAATCCATCAAAGAGCTGTCAGCAAACTTTTAACTAGAGTTGACAGTCTGCGAGGGTGGGCTACCTCCCTTTCTTTCAAGAATTTACTTCACAGTTGTACAGTTTGTGTTGGAGCTAATGCAACAACTTTAAATATTAAAATTAATTTACGCGAGCCCCCAGGACTGCAAAGTAATTGCAGGATGGGCCGCAGGGGGCTCGGGCACCCGACTGACTTTAATTGAAATACCTGGCCGTCGGCCTGCCTTTGGCATGCACTTTTCACCCACTGAAGCCATAAATTGCTCACGCCTTTGCCCATTCGCGGTGTGTGTGTGTGTGTGCGTTTAATGGCCACTAGAAGACCAGCAGACCCCGGAGGTAACATCGTAGCTCCTGCAGCGACTTGGCCTGCTAATGATTTAGCTGCTATTTTTGTGCTCTGCAAATTTGCATGCCTTTCTTTCTCCCCCCTTGTACATTCCACACCTTGGCCATAATGCAAAGCTGCTTACAGGGGCGGAGCAGGGGTCCGTGCCAAATGTCCTGCCGCTTGCCCCGGCTCAGAACGTGCCAAAGTATGCAACGCTTTTGCTTGTCGCCTTTTTTAGCGAGCAAATGGGGCAAGTTGTGTCTCCTAAGCGGCTTATAAAAACTTGGCTACGTGCGAACGGTGCCAGAAGCGCAAACAGCGAAAACACTTAATAATTATATTCTTCTGAGCATTTTCTAAATATAAATAGTAAAATGGCACAGGATTTTTAAATAGAGCAAACAATTTTTATAAAAATAAAACAAGGAAAAGTTAAGCTTCTAAATGGTGTGTACGTTTTAATAACTGATTACGTTTTAAATTTTAGAGAACCCGATTTACAAGCGCCATCATTTGATTTTTAAATTTATATACCTCAAACTGCTTTAGATTTCCTTTTAAAATGTAATATCCAACCATAAAATCCTCCATCTCATTTAAATTGAAGGGCCATGCTTTCCGGACTTTTTCCATGTTTAACTATCACTCACAACCTGCATCTCCCTTTCGGATTAACATTTATGGTTCCTTTTTCTTTCAACACTTTGCCCTCAAAGTCCCTGTCGGCACCTCTCTTAGCATCCGGCATCCGGGTAAGTTCAGCTAAGCAACTTTGGACTGGATTCCTTCTTTTTTTTTTTTGCACTTTTCACAAACTCACAAGTGACTCAAGAAATTAATCGCCTTGAGAGCCGCAAACTGCCTTCCGTTTCCCCAATTTGACCCCTCCGACCCTCATTTGGCTCGGACAAAGGCGAAAAAAGAAAAGCCGGGGCTTGAGCTTGCACACTTGAGCTTTTGTGGCTTTAATTAAAATGCACATCATGCAGAAATTCTCTTGACCAGGTTCCCCACATTATATACCCCATTTTTCGGCAGGTTTTCCTTCCTCATATATTTTCACACTTTTGATTCAATTTTTTCGCTTCGTTTTGGTTCTGGGAGCAGGGCGATTTTCCAGGCGAGCAAATGGAAAAAGTTTTTCAATTTGTTTGACGATAAATGAACTTTACTCTATATGTGTTTGCAAGTTCAAGTGTGTGTCGGATCGGAGGAGCATATAGAGATGTTTGTGCATCTGTGTTGGGGCAATTTGAAATATGACATAAAAAGGATTTTCGGCTAGCATAATAAAATTGTAATTAAAGTTAAATGCCCGAAATAAAAAGGAGTTGGCAAAAAGCTTTTAATATGCAAATAAACATAAAAAGTTTTCCCCATATTTTGTTTTGCTTATTTTCGCTATGTATTTGTTGCAAGCTGCCTTTTATTGACTGACTGTCGGAGTGACAAAGTTATGGCATTCGGGTAGGATTTATAGCATGCGATAAATTTTAACAAGCCCATTGGGGCAATGACACCGTGCCAAGTGTGCGGGGAGGTGCCTGCCCGCCCAAAGCACTAATTGCTGAGAGCCCGTAAAAGGATCTTACCAAGGCATTAGGCGGAAAAGTACACTGAGACGAAAACATCAAGGAATATAGTAAATTGAGAAGTTTTTAAGGATTTAAAGGGTTCTAGATTATTTATTGCATAATTATAGATTGTGTTTGTGTTGTTTGTTTATTAATAATAAAAACAAGAAAGAAAGCTAACTTTGGCCAGCCAAAGTTTGTATACCCTTGCAGGTAACAATTAAAATATATCATAACTAAGCCAAAAATGCATTAATTTCGATTCGGAAAGCAGTTTTGTGTTAGTTTTTATTAATTTAAAAAAACTGCATACAAAATTTAAAATTTTAAGAAATCAAAATTTTTAGCCATTTTTGCTAATTTTAATGATGTAACCCCTTATCAAATTTCGCAAAAATGGCCAAAAAATCAATTTCTTCCGGACATGTCTAGAAAGATTCGCATGTTAATGCTGATCAAGAATATATATGGTTTATGGGATCGGAAATGATTCCTTGACTTAGAAAAATATTATTTTGTATTATAAAATCTGATTTTTTATATTAAGAAACTTCTTGATTTTTTTAAATTAAAAATATCATAGCTCGGCCAAAAGAGCATTCATTTTAAATCGGAAAACTGTTCTGTGCAAGATTTTCTACAGTTAATAAATCTGCATACTTCATTTAAAATTTTTGAAAATTCAATTTTTTATCAAAATCAAAAATTTTAATGATGTAACCCCTTATAAAATTTTGCAAAAATGGCAAAAAAAAAATCGATTTCTTCCTGACATATCTAGAAAGATTCCCCTGTTGATGCTGATCAAGAATATATATACTTTATAGGGTCGGAAATGTCTCCTTCACTGCGTTGCAAACTTCTGAGTGAAATTATAATACCCTGCAAGGGTATAAAAATAGCATAAATATTTCCCGTAACAAATTAAATAAATTAAATTAGAGCACATTTTATGTGTATTTAAAATTAATAGGCTTGTAAAATGCCCAATATAATTGACTTAATAAATGAAATTTTAAATACTAAGTCACTTTGTTTTTTCCAGTGCATTTTTACAGACATAAAACGGAAATATTCCTATTTCCGCAAATGGGGAAAACAACAAACATTTCTACACGTGCAGCATGCTAAGAGAAGCAGACACCAGAGGTGGAGGGACAAGTCAAAGGGGGATTTGAGGGGACAACAGAGACAGTGAGACGCTGGACGGGACGGCACTTACAACTGATGAACGCGGGACCGGCGGCGGATGCGGCTGCCGTGGCTGTGGCAACAACAGCTGCCGAAGCCGCCGAGCCAGTCAGCGATGACGCGGCGGGCCCAAGGCCATGGGCGTGGGCATGCCCGCCATGACTGTGGGCATGGGCGTGGGCATGGCCATGGCTGTGGACTGTGGGCGGGGGCTGGAGTACGGGCATAGGCACTTGGTAGGTCATTGTCGACAGCGACGTCGGATCTGGATCGGGATCTGGATCTGGCAGCAAAGTCGTGGTCGTCATCGTTGTCGTCGTCCTCGCAGGATGATGCAGGCCAATGACATTGACGCCGTTCACATTCGCGGTGCCTGGATTCCATTCAGTTCGCAGTTCGGAAGGATGCATTTACAGTTACATACACATTTACAGCACACGCATACGGTCACATGTCGTTACAGCAACAACACACACACAAAGTTACAAGTTACGAATACGAAGGAGCAACATTAAAGAACAAAATGAATGAAACAACAATAGGCAGTCACATTAAATCGATGGGTAAGAAGGGGTTAAAAAGGCGGACAGGGGTTAAGACTTGAAATTTGTATAAAACCCCACAAAACACAAAGATAAAGAATAACAAAATACACCAATCTTAAGAATATTCCAATAGGTTTAGCAATTTTTTAAATAAAAAGGATAAAAGTCGAAGGAAACAAGTTTTAATTAAAGGATTTTTAGTTGGTTTCTCGATTAAATAAAATAATTTATATTTAACAAAGAATAACTGCCTGCAAGTCAGCCAAAGAAAATGGATTGAAGCTGCCTAAAATTTTAATTTTGTATCTTCTTTACTTAATAATTGAATTTAAAGATATTTTAAGCTTTAAGCCTGGACTTTACAAATCCTAAACTAATAAACCTTACGTCGTTTATTTATCGGAATGCTTTTAAAGACATTCCTTACCCCACAATTAAAATTGTAAACAGTAAACTATGCTCAATCAAATCTGAATAGTCTTTTCATGTCAGATTTTAGCTTTCGAAACTAGTCAAGAGTTAAACTACTGCAGGTTCACAGTCTACGCTTTCCCAAGACCATAAATAATCGGGATTATCCATAGTCAAATACCCATTAATGGACTCAGCAAAGTTAACCAAGCGGGCGGAAGGCGACCCCGAGCCAAATCGAGAGCATTAAGCAAAACCGACAACGATTATAAATCCTCGTGCTACATTAAATTTATAACCTTTGCAGTGAACTCGAAATTGCTCTGCAATTGCACAACTGCTGCTGGGAACGGAGGATAGTGGGAAATCTTGTCTCCGGTTGAGTGCATATATCCACTTAAGTCCTTCGGCCCCGGGGCCTGCAACGTCATCGTCAACCATCCACATGCATGTGGTGAAGGTCCCTGGTACTGCTCCTGCTCCCTGCCAAGGATCCTCCTTCGGTGCTTTTGAATAATCAGTAAAATGGAAATTTACCACTCGCAATCACTCGGGGGCAGGGCCCGGACCCCGGGGAATACTAAATGCTAAATAACAGCTGACTGGGCCAGTGGAGGGTGCATAAATAATAAAATAATTAAACATGGAATTGAATGAAATTAATTTGGCCCCGAGAGCGAGGCGGGGGAAGCAAGGCGAGTATCTGTGTCATGTATGCGAGTATCTGTGTAATGTATGCCGCATGTGTGTCAGTGTATTTGATTAGTCTGTGTGTGGCTCTGAGGCTGCTCTAAATATCTGCAGGCCAAAAAGCAACAAAAAAATAGAAAATTAAATTTGATAAAATTCCGACATTGAGAGAAGGAGACAGAGACGTGTTGACAAGTATATAAAGGTCGATATGAACGACCTTGCCAATACCCTGTACTCAGATTTTTATTTAAGAGATTAAAGTAGCACAAATACATTTTTAAATTGTATTTTATCAATTAAGCAAAATTATTAAATAGATCTAAAAGAATTTTTTAATTTTAAAAGAAATATTTTTAATTTAATTTAAGCATTTGAACAACTTCATAACACTCTGAGTACGGGGTATCATATCATCATGTCGCTTAACTCACCGATTTTCGCTCCACCGAATGCATCCTTAAACATGGGCGCCCCAGCAGCGGGATGACCCATGGCATGGCCACCGCCACCACCACCTCCGCCGGCACCCGCTGCTCCGGCCGGATTACCACCCCCGGCCACTAGTCCTGGCCCAGTGGGTGGCGTCTGTTTGAAAGCATTCGCCCGTCCGCGATGGGGGGCAGTGGGCTCCCGCTTGCGACGAGGCTGCTCCACAGGCAGAACGCGTCGTCGCTTCTTTGGCAGCTTGGAGCGAGCCTGGCAATAGGAAAACCGAGTTAACATCGGAGAAACCAGCTCCAAAGGCCAGCCGAAAAACCAACCTGAGTGTGGGAGTAGAACATGGAGAAGTTACTGACGATGACGGGCACGGGCAGGGCGATGGTCAGCACGCCGGCCAGGGCACAGAGAGCGCCCACGAACATGCCCGGATAGGTTTTGGGCGCCACGTCGCCATAGCCCACTGTGGTCATGGTCACAATGGCCCACCACAGGCCCAGGGGGATGCTCTTGAACTGGTTGTCCGGATTGTCCTGCAAAAGAAACGTTTATAGCCATATTGGGTTTAAGTAGGTGCTTATTATATGTTTTTAAGATCAAATAAATAATTACAATTGCATAATTATACATCCTATACAATATGTCTCTCTTATTTTACTTAATTTATGTTTTATTAAGGAAACTCACCTGCAACTTCTCCGCATAGTACGCCAGACTGGCGAAGAACACAATGCCAAGGACGAGGAAGAAGACCAGCAGGGTCAGTTCCTTGGCCGAGGCCTTGAAAGTATGGATGAGGATCCTTAAGCCCGGCGAGTGCCGCGTGAGCTTGAAAAGCCGCATTATCCTCACGATGGAAAAGGCCTCCAGGAGACCCGTGTACTCGCCCATCCGCTGCATCACATCCGTATAGAAACTCAGTGTGGCGGTGAAGTCGATGATGTTCACCGGTGACTTGATGAACTGCCACAGATTGGGGGAGACCTTAAATAGTGGAAGAATAATATACACTTAAGTCATATGATTTTTCTATTACAAGTAATAGGATTTACATAAACATAGCTATTAGTACTCACAATCAATCTGATGATAACTTCAATGAAAAACCAGACGTTGCACACCAGCTCCACGTAGAAGAAGGCCTCATGCGGCTGGCCGTAGGTCTCGTTCCAGCCATGCCTACGGCCCCCAATGAGGCTGCTCCCGTTGCCTTCAATGAGGTTCCGTCGGAGCCTTTGCCTCTGCCCGCCCTTAATGGTGGCAATGGGCGTGGTCTGGCCAGGTGGCGTGAAGTTGGCGCTGCTGTAGCTGGTGTAGTTCGTGACACGAAAGGTGGGACCAATGCTACCACTGGGCGGCGTGATGCTGTGCTGATGCTGATGGTACTGATGAGTCTGCGCCGGTGGCTCGCTCATGGGATCGTGTCCGTGGGGCGGTGCACCCGCTTCGTGGCCATAGGTTCCATTGGACGTGATGGGCAGGTCCACGCGGAAGCCGGGGTGGGTCTTCAGGCAGAAGGATATCACAGAAACAAATATAAAGAAAACCGACATGCCGGCAACAATCTGTAGAGGAAGAGATATTCACGGTTTATATTATTTCATTTTTAAAACTTTTCCCTTCGGTGACCTCACCTTGGCACCCGTGGAGCTGGACGGCTCATCGAACATGGCCCAGATCTTGGGTTTCAGACGTTGCCAGCAGTTAAGCTCGCCGTTGCTCATCGCCTCCTCAAAGCCGAATAGTCGGGCTATTTCCTCCTCCGTGGGCTTTTCATTTTCAATATCTAGCTTATCTAATATGGCTAAGGTGTTCTGCAGGGAGATCCAGTGGTCCACATTGAGTAATTCCCTCTTAAATACTAAATTTATCTATAAACTTACTTGCGTATCGCGATGTATACTATAGGTTGACCAACAGCAGGGCTCTACCTGGTTGGAGTCGAGTCCCCAGAACTCCAGCTCCTCCTCGAAAAGCGGCCCACACACATCCGTGGGATAGTGCAGTTTGCCAGTTCTGGGAGATAATGGAAGATACACTCAAAGGGTTTAAAATAGAGTCAAATTCAAATTCAGAGATCATGATTTATAATTTTCCTTCAGTCTATATGCATATGCAAGTACCATAAGCCTTTCTCAAGCTAAATTATTCAAAGTTGAAATGCCTTGAATATGATTAGACACATCAATTAAGTCATAAGTTACCTCAAAATCTCTCACTGAGACCAAATTCATGGACTTGGCCAGGCATGCAGGGGTCTAAACGTTGGACCGAATAATATAATGGTCGAGAACGGGCACGTCTCTACTTGTGGCTGCAAATTGCACAGCCAAAAGGCATACCGTTTTCGGTGGGAACTCGTATCACTTGCATATGCATGGCAGGTAAATGTGTGGGTATTCTTCCACCTGGCAAAGAACCGGACATGGTCATCCCGTTCCACTGAATGACCCCCAACCCCCTTTTCACAGACACTTGGCATATTCATAATGCTGCCCTGGCCATTGTTCCATTCTCTTGGCCATATGCAACAACTTTTTATGCTTTCGTTTCTTTACCTGTAGACCGTGGACTAAGGGAGTATATGGATTGTTTTTACAGGACAGATATGTATGTACTTTTAAAATAAGATATAAATATTGATAAGATGAACCAAGCCAAACATATAAGCCAAAACTATCAACTAATTGAAAGTTCAATTGTTTCAGTTTTCATATTAATCTTGCAAGTACCGGGTATCACCTAGTTGGAACACCTTCTTCTTCTCTGCTTACATGTGTGTTTCCGTGTGAGCAAATTGCAGTAAATGGCTGCAAGGGAGTTCCGAAAAAAGGAAAGAATGTGTTGGTGGTTTGGGGGGCTGAAACCCGTCCTTGTCCGCAGTAGTTGGCCAACTTGTAATGCCATATCAGCTGCCGGACAGTCGCCGAGTGCGGGGCAAGTCCTTGCCGGGTTTTATTTTTGGATGATATCTTCACTCTCCAACCCAACCCCAATCCCAACCCCATTCCCCCCACACACACACACACACATTACACATAGTTTTGAGTGTGCGCCACGTGTGCACAATTCTGAATGTCCTCTTTTTTCAGCCACTGCAACATATTTCGCTCTCTTGTGCCGCGCTTTTGTGCTAGTTTAAAAAATCATTTCGCACCAAGAACGGCCAGAAAAAAATATTATAAAATGAAATGAAAAAGAAATGACGGGACGAGGCGCATTTCTGCCCCACTTCCCCACGTTTGCGGACTTGCAAATTGCGGCTTTCAGTCAACGATCCTGATCCAGCTCGATTACTGGCCATACCACCCGCAACGAGCTTTGACATTTTGACATTTTGTCCGCCAGAAAATTGCGCGACCATTTTCATGGAATGATTTTTTTTACGTGGCGATACCCCGTGGCTCAAGGCAAGTCAAGAAAAGTTAAGGAGTTAGTCAAAGCGAAACTGGTTCTCTTTCTAACTTGTCTAACTTTTTATAGAAGTTTATTTTTTATTTGCTTTTGATGGCTTTTTTAGAGTTATATGTATATATTTCAAGATAAAAACTGCTGACTTAAGGTTGCAGTTTTCTGTCTATTTAGGTCTCTATTTTATGTATTTATATAGATTTCATTTCTTTTCATTTTATGAAACCTTTACCAGAATAGAGTATCCCTTAGTCTACAAATTGTATTTTGTATTTCTCTCTCTGACTGTAATCTCTGGGAATGCAGTGCAGTTATTGTCATGGCTTTTCGATATAATTCTCGCCGCACACTCACGTGGATCCTTAATGGGTTTCCTCAGTAAAATCCACAATTCACCCACTTTTTCATACAGCTTTTCCAGCATTTAAATATTTTCCATGGCCTCGAATTACATTTTGGTGAACTCTCTCTCCCCCTCTCTCTCTCTCTGTACCATTCACAGCCTCCACCTCAGAAAATCCTTGCCTTTTGTTCTTCCTTCATCAAGTGTGCATAACAAATATTACGCATACGCAGCGTTCAACCGATGCAATCAATATTTATAGCTGACCTCAACAAGCACGCGAGCTGATCAGACTCTTCAATGTGCATAAATAATTATATCGATGGGTCAGGAGAATCCTCTTAAAAAATGTGACCGCAATAAGAGAGGTTAATGGTTGCTTTCAATGAATAATAATTGGTAAGTATGTTAAGCTATGAGAAGTATAAATTAATTGCAAGGTGAATTATACATTTTAATTTAAATAAAGGGAATGCCTCAAATTCCAACACAAATTTCAAACGAAATACATCCTTGCAAAATCTGAAGTCTAATTTATGTGCAAGTCAAAAGCATTCAGCCGTATCCCAAATAATGACATTATAAACATGTCTTAGAACAATGCTGATTTTAATTAAAACCTCGGATGTGCTTTTGACACATTATTAACTCTGCCGCCAAGTGCATAAATTGCTGTCTCTGTGTAATCGATAAATAACAATCTCAACGCGCACAGTCCCTTGCCATTGTACTGCACTTTAGCTTCCACTTCCGCCATTTATCTATATGAAATCTTTACACACAAATTGTCTGAAGCATTTGGTGCGTGCATAATTTGATTATAGAACCCCCACTCCCCGAGGAGAAAGAGGGAGCAGTGGTGCCCGAAGGACCCTAGCTCCATCATCATAACCCCCATGGGGAACTCCTCTTCATTTCCAATCAACGCGGGATGTTGCAGTATTTTTTCCGATGCTGCCCTCCTTTGACACCGTTTTTCCTGGTTGCCGGTGCCTGGTTAATTGAGTTGGAAAACTGTTTGGCCAAAGCCCCCAGAGATATACAAGGTATAGGGAGGGTGTGGGATGAGGAAATGGAGTAATGGGGTAACGGACGCTCCTGCCCAATCAATGAAGATGAAGAGCCATGCGATGCTGACAGCGTTGTTTCGCCCGACAACAGTCTCGTCTGCAGCTGCAGCTCCTGCTCCTCCGGGCGATGAGCAAAACAAACTTTCATTAATTTTAAACAACTTAAGTCATCACACCTCAGCTCACGGCAAAGATAAATGAGCTCGCTAATGACCCCGAAAAATACGGAAGAAACTTTCGCAGCTTAAAAACTCGAGATTAATGGCCACCGAAAAGTTCATCATGCTCACGGAGCGGCAATTAAATTATTAGTTTGTTTATTATTCAAGCAATCTATAACGCAAAACTGACTCTTGATATGTTTTTACAGTGCCATTAATCAGCTTAATTATTGTATAGACCACTTTGGAAATTCCCAGGGGGGCAAGGATAAAATAAGAAATAAATAAGAGCATTTCCCCAGGAAAATGTCTCGGCTGGCCCCCTCTTTTTACCTGGGCTAAATGATGTAATTACCATGCTTAAAGGAGAGTGCTCTGCCCCACCCAGCACTTGTTCTCAGTCATTGCACGTCTAAACAGCTTTCAGCAGCTTAATTAGCACGGCTTAGCGCCGGGAAACGACACTCACCTGTAATAGTTGAGGATTTGGGTGAAGACACCCGGATGGCGATCGAAGAAGTATTCATTGAGTACCGGATCGTAGTTGGCCAGGGCTTCGGTCAGTCGGGAGAGACGTGTTGCGGGGATTTTCTTGAGCGTGGCCTTGTAGGTTTCATATCTGCAATGGAAAACGAGCGAGGGATGAGCATAAATTTCCGGAAATTTGCATGTGAATTGCTAGTACGCATTGCGCATACGCCATGTGTGCGGGATAATAACTTAACAAATTACTGGAGCCATAACTTGACCCTTCCGGCGGCGCGTAACCATTAAATCGAGTCGAGTCTGAAAAAGTGAGCGATAAAAAAAGGTGGAGCCATGCAAGGGCAAAAAAATACATGGAAGGAGGGTCCAGCAAGTGTAAGCAAAACCCAGGCATAAGCCATTTGCATATATTTCGCTTTATTTTTTCCCCAACACTCTGTTCTGCTTTCTCCCTTTTTTGCACTCTTGTGCTATTCTTGTTGGCCAAAGAAACCATAAAGCATTAAGGTTTTCAGATTGTGCTGCTGGCCAATGCCAAAGTGGGTCACGTAGACTCTGGTCTAGAGTTTCCTTTGTTTGATTTGGCCTTTGACAGAGATCATTACCGCACAAAATTGATGGATTTTCCATTTATTCTACTCTGGCGATTGTTAATATTTGCATGGCAAACAAAAGTGAATTCAGCAGAGCATTTCCATGATTTGAATATGCTAATAGTTCGAGGAAAAATCTAAGGGAAAGTTCCAGGATGTTTACATGAGATTTATGATTCATGATTTGGCGAACATTTATTTTTAAATTTTACACGAAATGTAATAAATTGAGGAAGTTAACTATAATCAAAGTTAACTACACGAATTGCTCCCTTTGAAAGCGTAATTTTCAATTCCCCAAACAAGCAAATAATACACAGTTAATCAGATTCCCACCTTCACTTCACCTGGGCTACCCACACGAGTATCACCACGCCACACACACAAAACCAAACTTAATTTACGTAATCATCCATAAAATTATACGAGCACGAGGTGCTGCAACGACTCCCACCAGCGGTAATTAAATTCAATTGAAAGTCATTTCCAACAAATTGTTGTAAATTTCATTTTCGCATTTATAACCCGCACATTCCCAGACTCCGGGACAGGACCCTGCAATCAGTGACAGTTAAGTGCATGTCCTGGCGAGCGGGTGGCAGCAGAGCGGCGCTGAGCTGTGCCGGAGCTGTCCATATGCAATTTATTTTTTACGCCAAACTGTTTGCTCCTGGTTATTAAATATTTCATGCCGCCGAGGACAGCAGCGGCAGTGAAAGCAACCGCAGTGGCAACAGCCGCCGAGTCATCAATAACAGGCTCCGTCCGCGGCATGACCATTAAAGTTTATTCGATGTTGGTAATTGGACCGGGAAAATCAGCGGGACTTGAACAAATGTTTATTCAGCCCCATGCCCCTTCTCTCTCCATCCCCTTTCGATTGTATGCATTTTCTGGGCATTTTTGGCTTTGTATTGATTTAGTTTTCCGCCTGTGATTGGTTTTTCGGTGGGCCGCATTCCGGCCAACGATGCGTATGCGTGATTCGCCTGACAGCCGCGCCGAGCTCTCAATTTACGAGTGAAATAAATTTCCACAGATTTTGACAAATTGGGCTAAATCGTATTTAATGAATTATGTACAAATACATTTCGTCCTCTTTTCGCCCATCAATTCCGTGCCTTGTGTTATGGCCGACAGCCGCGAAGTATGCTAACAATAATTTATATTTCGAGTAAGTGGCGCGAGATGAAAAATGTTGAAGAGTCAGCCGAAACATTGATTGAGTGAAAGAGCAGCGCCAAAACAAACATTAAAGTAACGATCAATAAAAAAGAAAAATATTCCATGGAATTGTTACTCTTAATCTGCTTATCATTTAACTTTTGTTTTTAATTGATAAGAAAAACGATAATATAAAATATAAATAGAATATTTGCTAAAACGCCTATCATCCAATAACCTAGATAATGATTAAAATAAAATTAGGATACATACATAGCTTCATAAAAAATTAATAAATAAAAAGATTATTTGTTTCCTTTGCTAATCTTTACGTTTTGTTTACTAAGTTCAACGTATTGAATAACGTTTGCTTTATTCTCTTATCACTCTAAAGATTCAATAATCTGAAATACTTTATTGATTGACTGACTTGCACCTTAATGCTGATAAGCATCTCTTTATTTCTTTTTAACCTTATTCCAATACAATTTCCCCTTATCATGAAATTCGAAAGATTTTTTCTCTGCCAATAATTCGCAAGTCATAGCATAAAATTCTAGAATGTTTGCTCTTCTCAGCTAAATCGTATGATAATTTATACCATTTGCCGGTTTGCCACGCTAATTCTATCAAAGCATGGCAATTTGATAAACAATATTATAATAATCTCTCTTTCGCATACAAAGTAGAATCTATTGTACATGCAAATGCAATTTATTCGAGATACTTTTAGTTTTTTATACTATTTGTTGTGGTTGTATCTTATCTCTCTCTTTCGAACTTAAGAGATGGCAGGGTATCAATGTATACATATATGTTTTTCTATCTCATTCTGGCCTTATCAGAAGTGTTGGCAAACAAGCTTTAAAACTTAAGAGCTACATATGTACATAAATAATTATTTTATTAGAAATATAATTAATGAAGAAATTAAGAACGTAAGTTAATTCTGTTAAATGCATATTTACCATTATCATTTTTTTTAATAAGTTATACAATTTTTGTATAATTACCTAAGTGAGTTAAGTCATTTTAGAATACCCTAGAAATTAAGAATTGTTTTTAAAAATATGTATATAAATATAGGTATGAATATGATTTGTCATTTATAATTTTTTTACAAATATTTTAATTATTTTTTTTTAGGGATAGAATTTAGCCACTTATAGGTAGCAATTAATTTTTATGTATATGTATGTATATAACTGTCACTCTTATGTGTCAGCACTGGTGGCGTGTCGTCGAATTCGCTGCGAGACTCTTAAAAAGTTCTCCCATAGCTTTCGCGAGCGGCAACGCTTCGGCATCTGCTCATTTGCCCGACTACCGCTGAGCAATTAACACGCAGTTCTAGTTTCTAGTTCCCCCAGTTCTCGACTCTCGTCTCTCTTATCCGGAAAAATCAGAACCCAACAGAACAGAATTTAGATTAAAATGCTGCGCGTTTTGAAGACCGGTGCCCTGCTGCGGACGCAGACCAAGAACATTGCCGCTGCCGTGGCCAACTACTCCGCCCTGCCGCAGCCCCAGACCACGCCCGATATCCTCTACACCGGGGTGAGTGTCTAGAATAATAAAAAAAAGCAAACAATTATAACTAAGTTATCGCAGTTATCAAAAAAAGTCCGAAAAAGAAATCAACAAAAAGAGAAGCACAAATTAAACATGTTTTTGAGTTGACCTTGGGGGCCGGCGGCAACTGCAGCTGTTATCGCGCGATGCCACCTACCCCCTTACCTAATGCCCTACATTTGCGAAATCAAGTTTTTAGGTTTTCCAGTTTCCTCTTCCCCCCATTTCGTCGGCTGGCCAAATAAATTGGCAGATGAGCGTCATGGACCCGGCCCTCGCAGCATTCCGATCACGTACACCGAATGTTTATCGCCAGCTGTAGGGGATTAGCCTGTCGGAGCGAATCGAAAGACCAACCGTCGGCTAAAAAAAAAATAGACAAAGGCGAAATCGAAAGCAAAAATAACAACGAATGCAAGCGAATTCAGACGCCGGCTTTTATTGTTGTTATTTCTGCTTCTGATTTTCGCTGTTTGCCGTTGCCTTCCCTTTTGCCTCTTCCTTTCTTTGTTATGTCACAGAAGCTCTCACAAAAACAAATTTGTTTGCTGGCGAATTCTCTTTCGATACTCTGCGTCTCTCTTATTTTCTGCGGTTTCTTATAGCCGCTGGGGAAATTTGCATAAATTCTACAATTTTACAAGCTTTATTTTTTTCCATTAGTCTAACAATTAGAACTAGTGTTTGTCGCATTTAATTGAGAGGGAGGATAGGGGGGCTTGTGGTTACTGGTTAGTAAAATGGTTTTTGTGTACTGATTTATCAGGGGATTTGAGCAAATATTTTAGCATTTGGGTATAAGCGAAATCAGCAGAAGGAATTTTCTACTTAATGGGAATAAATTCTTTAGGGACCAGTGAATGGTACATATTTGGGAACTAGGGAGCTGGAGCTATAAACTAATTATCAAATATAAAACCAAGATAATTTAGAATTGGGTTTTATTTTAACTAAAAAGAAAGATAAAAAAGAATTAAGCTGGCTTTGGGAAACCGAAGTTCCTATACAATTGCATTATGAAAATCAATCATAACTAGATATTATATATTTAAGATATTTCCAAAGATATTCCAATAAAAAGTTAACTTTCCTAGTAAGTAAGTAGTAAATTCCTACATTTTTGGTTGATTCACCTACTTATGGCCATATGTTTACTTATATGCTGCCATTGGTAGTTTCCACTGCTTATCGCCAGTAGCCGGCTTTATTCCGTGGACCCTTACTATGTAGATAACATGGCACACTTAATAAAGTCAAGCCTCCATAACTAGTTCGATCGTCTAGCCACGTCTCAGACAGCCGAAAAGTTTCGCACGTGTCTTTATATTTTTATGTGTATATTTATGTTTGGCGATGTCTGGCGGAAAGTTTTATAGTCGCAGCCCCGGTGGTGAAATACTGAAGAGGTTCAGACAAATATAAAAAAATATATGTATAGAGAAGAAATTAAAATAAAAAACAATTATAAAAACAAAATGACTAGGGATGAGATTACTTGAGATTCTAATCATTTAACCAGTAAACGTTTCAGATTACACAGGTTGGGGGATTGTCAGCTACACATGCTAACTGAACAATCAGCCGATTGCGATTATTCAATTGGCAACTACACACGCACAAACAGCTAATAATAACAAACATCAGAGTCAAGGGGAGCGGCTTGTTGACGCTTTGTAATATCGAAACAAAACTCAATATGCCGGATTATGAAAATGATATGGCCATAAACAAAGCCATTGTTAATCATTAACTTTATTGCAGCTGTTTATCAACAATGAGTGGCACAAGAGCAAGTCGGGCAAGACTTTTGGCACCATCAATCCAACCACGGAGCAGACTATCGCCGAAATCCAGGCTGGCGATAAGGAGGACATCGATATTGCCGTGAAAGCCGCCCGCAGTGCATTCAAGTGAGCTTCTGATATGAAGTTTCTATAAATTGTGATTTAAATTATATTTTTAAACCCTAGATTGGGCTCTCCCTGGCGCCGCATGGATGCTTCGGAGCGCGGTCGTCTTATCTACCGCCTGGCTGATCTCATGGAGCGTGATCAGGTCTACCTGGCTGTGAGTATCAATTTCCTTTTAACGGAGAAATAGTTAATGATTTTTAAAGTGTGGCATGATGACATGCAATGCAACTGCAAAATTAGAACAAATTGTTTTGTAATTTGTTAACATTTCAAACTTAATTGAATCAGAGAATCCTTAGATTATCTATTTTACTAATTACAAATTGCTATTGCAGAGCTTGGAGACCCTGGACAATGGCAAGCCATACAGCATGTCCTACAACGTGGATTTGCCAACGGCCATCAAGAATCTGAGGTACTTCGCTGGATGGGCGGATAAGAACCACGGCAAGACCATTCCCATGGATGGAGACTTCTTCACCTATACGCGCCACGAGCCCGTGGGTGTGTGTGGTCAGATCATTCCCTGGAACTTCCCCATCCTGATGATGGCCTGGAAGCTGGGACCCGCCCTGGCAACCGGCAACACGATTGTGCTGAAGCCCGCGGAGCAGACCAGTCTGACTGCCCTGTACATAGCCCAGCTGGTGAAGGAGGCTGGCTTCCCGGAGGGCGTGGTCAATGTGGTTCCCGGCTTTGGAGCAGCTGGCGCTGCCCTGGCTAACCACAGCGATGTGGACAAGGTGGCCTTTACGGGATCCACCGATGTGGGCAAGCTCATCCAGCTGGCCTCGGGCAACACGAACCTGAAGAGGGTCACCCTGGAGTTGGGCGGCAAGTCGCCGAACATTATCCTGGGAGATTCCGATCTGGACTACGCTGTGGAGACGGCTCACTTCGGCCTGTTCTTCAACATGGGCCAATGCTGCTGCGCTGGATCCCGTACTTTCGTGGAGGACAAGATCTACGATGAGTTTGTGGAGCGCAGCGCGGAGCGTGCCAAGAAGCGCACCGTGGGCAATCCCTTCGATCTGAACACTGAGCAGGGACCCCAGGTCAACGAGGAGCAGATGGAGAAGATCCTCGGCCTGATCCAGACCGGCAAGAAGCAGGGAGCCAAGTTGGTGGCCGGCGGCAGTCGACCAGAGGGTCTTCCCGGTTACTTTGTTCAGCCCACGGTCTTCGCCGATGTCCAGGACAACATGACCATTGCCCGAGAGGAAATCTTCGGCCCCGTCCAGCAGCTAATCCGTTTCAAGAAACTCGATGAGGTGATCGAGCGAGCCAACAACTCGGACTATGGTCTGGCTGCTGCCGTCTTCACCAAGGATCTGGACAAGGCCAACTACATTGTCGGTGGCCTGCGTGCTGGCACCGTTTGGGTGAACACCTACAATGCTTTGGCCGCCCAGGCTCCCTTTGGTGGCTACAAGATGTCCGGCCATGGACGCGAGAACGGCGAGTACGCCCTGTCCAACTACACGGAGGTCAAGAGTGTTATCGTGAAGGTGCCACAGAAGAACTCCTAAGAAGGAGTCATTATACCCTCCGAGAGGGAACTCCATTTGGTTTGTCAAGTTTAGGTGATCTAAATTCCGACGCTAACCCCTTGCTCTATGTCTACGATCTACATCTCTATATACGCACATATACAGCTGTGTTCACTGAAATAGCAGTGCGACAGAGGAACAACTTCAAAACGTTTTTTTGTACATATTCCTTTTTGCAAGCTGATCTATTGCACATTGTTTTTGTAAAATGGAACATAAAGATAAGAATCGAGAAAAAATTCCGTTGGATTTGCTCTATTTTTATGTTTTATTGATATTTTTCACATATGCAGCTCGTTTTGGCCGATCACTGAAATAGCAGTTTTTAATTTTCTTTCGCAAAAAGTGCCGAAATTTCTTTTAATTTTGTAAAAAATGACTTTAATTAAGGTCGTTATTATAGTTTATACTATAATACACCTTTACAACGCAAAAAAAATTATTTTAGTGGGCGCAGGACCTCACTGCTCCATGAGAGAAAGATATCAGATAATTTAGCCTA
>VNJY01003240.1:0-16697 GCA_008042715.1 Drosophila bocki
AAAATGGTGCAAAAATGTTGAAAAACAGCAAAGTTCTAATTTTTTTTCTACAAATATATCGAACATTTGTATGGCAGCTATATGATATAGTCGTCCGATCCGGCCCGTTCCGACATATATAGCAGTGAGAGCATATAGAAGACTATATGCAAAGTTTCATTCAGATAGCTTTAAAACTGAGGGACTAGTTTGCGTAGAAACAGACAGACAGACAGACGGACAGACAGACAGACGGACAGACGGACAGACAGACAGACGGACAGACGGACATGGCTAGATCGACTCGGCTGTTGATGCTGATCAAGAATATATATACTTTATAGGGTCGGAAACGTCTCCTTCACTGCGTTGCAAACTTCTGACTGAAATTATAATACCCTGCAAGGGTATAAAAATAGTTACCATTTCCATTATTTATATTACTATATTGTGATTTCTTTTTTTTTAGTTTTTTTTATATATATTTATATTTACGATTATTTTTATAGACCAATAAAAACGTTGTAAGACTTAATTTTAAATTTAAGTTCTATATTTTTCATTATATATATATATTTTTATATATTCTTTTAAAATGATTAATAAGTTAAAAAAGTAAAATAGACTCTCATAAGGCTATAAATATATTTTTAAAAATATTTAAAACAAGTTACTGTTTATATATTGTGAATTCATAAAATTTTAAAGTTATTTTATATATTTACATTTCAGATTATTTATATTTTTATTGATAAAAAAAAACCCTTAAAAATGTAATTTTTAATTTAAATTTAACACAAGACTTTAAAAATGTTGTTTTTTTTTAAATATATTTTTTTGTAATTAATAATAAAACAAATAATTTTTATCTTAAAAATTGCCCAAAAATTAAAAAAAAAACAAAATATGAATATAAAAAATGACAATGGCAAAAAAAGAATATCAACATATTTTTTCTTTCTAAAAAAGATACTAAAAATATTATTTTTAAATAAAATAATTATAAATTATTTATTTTATTTATTTATTAAAATTGTATCTCCCAAATTCTATCTTAAAAAATTTCAAATTAAAATAAGAAACTGGTTTTTCATGGAAATTACTACCCACAATTTTCTTTTCCCCAAGTCTTGGTTGATTTTCTAGTTTTTCTGTTTGTTTTTCTACTATTTTTCCTATTATTTTCCTTTTTTTTTTGCAAAGAAAAGGGCAAAGCCAAACGGAAATATGAAAATCCGGCAGCCAAACAACAGACTAGTGAAATGTAGAAAGAGGGGAAGTGGGATGTCGATAAGTTTTCCTGAAAGTAAAAATTGCACCGGTTTGGACCAGCAGCAGCAGCAACAAGCTGCGGTCAGCTCACCTGTGTGTATACACACACAACACAACAAATACCTGCGTTCACATGCAGAGACCCAAAACCCAAAACCGACATCAACACTTTCACTTGACGGCTTCGACATCGACATCCCCCCATGTTGGCCATAATTTTTGGTGGCCAATTGATTGACGTACACCAATTTTTGCCCAACTATTTTTTAATGGGTCTCGGGTCTACCAAAGAGGATTTCCTCATATTATTGCCAGCGGAACCGAATAGAAAACCCGAGCTATATATTTCTTGCGTGGCTCTTTTGGTTTCCTAATTTTCGATTTGCTAATTATTTCTGTTTTGCCTAAATAAATTAAAAGAAAAATAATAAACGCTGCCAATTTTGATTAAAATTATGACAGCGGGTGTTTTTTGGAATGTGTGTTTGCATAGCCATGGCTGGGGCATGTCTTGACTTGGCTTGGCGTTGGCTTAAATTATGCATTGAGGCCTACATTTTGGTAGTAGTCGGTGGGTGCCACCTCCTCCTCCTACTCCTACTCCTACTCCCCATGCACAAGGCAAATATTTTGAAATGCAATTTTTTTGGGGGCTCTAAAAGTGGGTTATTTAAGTGTTTACGAGCTTAAATTACAAGAAAACTAAGAATTTTAAAGTATAAAATACTTTTTTATAAGTTGTTTTATAATTTTTTACAAAATAAATCAAATAAAATAATAAATAAACAAAATATTTATAATTGTTATTTTATTATTTTCCATTTATATTTATAATTAAAATTTTTATATTAATTTTAATTTATTTTTATTATAGTTATTTTATTATTTTCCATTTATATTTATAATTAAAATTTTTATATTAATTTTAATTTATTTTTATTATAGTTATTTTATTGTATTATTATTATTATAATTGTAATTTTACTATATTATTATTATTGTTATTTTATTATTATTTTCTTTTTATTATAAATTTAACTATTGTTATTTTGTTATAAATATTTAATTTTTAAATATATATAAAAGATCTAAATATTTTAGATATCTCTTGCTATCTTTGAAATATCTCTTAAAAAATCCCCTTAAATATCTAAAGCATTTTCCCATCTCTTCTGTTTATCTTAATCTCTTTCTTTGGCGTTTCGCTATTTGCTCTACTGATTTATCGACAAATTTGAATGTTTATGTTTTGCTTTTCCTCTTTTTTTTTTTTGCATTTTTTGCTTCCTTTTTTGTGCATTTATGGCAAGTTGCTTTTAGCTGTTGCAGTTGCGGTTTTTGGTTGGGCGATTTTCGAGCGCAGCAAACCAGCAGCTGCCATTTGGCAATAGAGTTGGCTCATTAGATATTACTCAGAAAATCAATAGCTAAATTAAACTAGCTAAAAGTGGAGTTGAAATTAATATTAGAAATTAAAATATAGTTTATAATCTATCTTATGTGTTGCCCAAAAATTTAAAACAATACACTAGAAGATTTTGTTAGTAGGAGCTGAAATATAATTATATTTTTTTTTTTAATTTTTAATATAATAATTATATTATGACCTCAAGCCGGCTCAACAGCATATAAACCAAGGAAAGGTCGCCGAAAAACCACAATTATAATAATATATTTAATATATAATTTGTTATATAATAAATAATATAAAGAGGTAATAATAATGCCATATCCTTCTACTTTTATTTAATTTTTTTATATTTATTTTGCAATTTTTTATATTTCTTTTTAAATTGTTGTATATTTTCGAATTTTCTTAATATAATTAAATAAATTAAACAATAACCTAAAAAGAAATCTAAACTAAATTTGCTATTTTTTGGCATTTTGTGTTTTTCATATTTTTTAAATTTAATATATTAAATTTTTATATATATTATTAGCTAAATTAAATAATTAAATAACTTAAATTAATTTTTAAAACATATATAAAAGCCTAAAAATAAAAGTCTAATGAAAGAAATCTTTTATTAGTAATTATTTTTATTATTAAACATTTTGAAATTACAAATTAATTAATTTAAAAATTTTTTTTAATATCGAAAATATTTTTATATTTTTGCAAGCTTTTAAAAAACACTTAAACTATATAAAGCATTATGTATAATTTTTTTTCAGGGCTTTTTAATAAATATATATATATTTTTTTTGGCTCTAAAAAATGGTGACAACACAGACGAGCGTAGAGTGTGGGAATCGACTTGGAGCTGGGGGATATTTGGGCCTTTGGATAAATGGGAATCGAAGGCATGCACTGCCTATGCTAATTGAAGAGCTGCGAATGAAGCCTCTCGCTGTGTGTGTGTGGTGTGTGTCTGGCCAATTAGGCCTAATTGCTGTCAAGTCAACAGTGAAAATGAAATGGAAATGAAAAGTGCCACAAATGAGCAGCAGCCGGACTTGGGGGACAGTGGAAAGCTCTGTGTCTCTTCGAGATGAGAGGATGGGAAAGGGGGGATGGGGGAAGCGGGAACGGGAACTGGCTGCAAGTGGCGAAATGTCAACAGCAAAGATCGAGAACTACCAAAGCTAAATACCAACTTTCCTGAGCTCTCCAAGAAGAGATCAGTGACTCTGGACTGGGGCTTTGTTTTGGTTTTGTTTAGTTTTTTTTTGCGGAGTTGATGACCTAGTTTTATTTTTTCAGCAAGAAATTATAGAAAATGGGATGATTATATTATTTAATATTAGAGGATATGTTTATATAGAATTAAATATTCTTCTTATATTATTATCTTTTATTTTTTTTTTTAATATTTAAAAAATGTTTATGTTACTATTTTATTTATTTAAAATTGTTCCCAACATGGACAAATATCAAACATATAATTTTAAATTTAAGAAGGCCTCCTAAATTATCCCTAAAAATATTCAAATATTTTGTAATTGTTCTGGTAATTATACACTTAAAGCCAGTTTTTTTATATATATTTTTTTTGTTTTGCTGTTTTTTTGTGCAATTTCTGGTCCTGTTTTTTGCTCCACTCCCCTAGATAAAAGCCAATTTGCAGCACTTGCACTTGGTAACAATTTGTGGCCATATCAGATGCCATTTCAACTAGTTTACCTCTAAGCAATATCGCGCATACGCCGCATGGTGCCGCCAAGTTAGAAAAAAATGCGACCCACCCAGGTTTTCAAGAAATATAATATACATAGAATATAGAATAAAAAACTAAGAGTATAAATACAAAATAAATTAAATATATAAATTACAATTATAAAACATAATAAATTAAATTATATATAAAACTATAAAATATCAAAAAAGAAATTATAAAAATAATATACATAAATATATACACAACTTTATATAAAACTATAAATAAAACAATATATAATATTTTTTTTAATATATATAAAACTATATATGAAACTATTTTTAAAATTTTATATGAAACTAAACATAAAACAATAATAAAAATATAAATTAAATTCATTAATAAAAACACAAAATAAAAAACAATTTAAAAATTAATAATAAAAATATAAATATAATTAATTAATTAAACAAAAACACAATATAAAAAATTTATAATAAAAATATAAATAAAATTAATTAATTAAACAAAAACACAATATAAAAACTATATAAAAAACTCTATAAAAATACATAAAAGAAAGTTGTTTTAAAATTAATATTATAATCCACCTTTTATAAGGTTTTGCCTCTTTTTTTCAACCTTTTTCATTTGATTTTTGGCTTTAGTTTCGGTTTCGCTTTTTGTTTAATTGCCAAACAAAGCTATAAAAAATAAGAAACAACCAAACAAAAAAAAAACGGAAAACCGGCCCCGCGTGAGGCAAATGTCAAGGTGTTCAATGAAAAGAACACTCGACAATGCCAGCTGGTTGACAAATGTTGATTGGCTTCAATTCTGGTTTAATTTCTGCCTTAAAGAACTACTTGAATTCTTAAAGTTTTTTATATATTCTGGCACATTTGGCAGGCGATTATGCGACAAAATTGCGGCTTAAAAGATCAATCAAGGGATCAATTAAAGGGGACTTGCTGATCAATCGGACGATTGATCGATCCAAAGCCTTTCGAAAGTGTGTGGGCCAAACAAAAGACTTTGGCAGCGAACCTGCTAGCCGGTGGCACTTTTGCATTTTTTTTTGTTTTATTTTTTATATATTTCTTATATATTTCTTTCATTTTTGCTAATCCCCCTTACAAGGCGGAAATGTGAAACACTTCAAACAAATAAGTTAAAGATAGGAAATAAAAAAAATATAGTGAAATTTTTAATAAAGGAAATTTTCACCCAAGAAAATGCCTTGCGAAAAACTCTTTAAAAATCTTAAAAACTAATTTAAAAAAAATATATATAATAAAAAAAAGTTTAAATAATTAATAATAATAACTAAAACAGTTAAATTTTAACTGAAAAAAAATCTATACAAAAAAAATACCAAGAAAAAAATGAATTGCCACTCAAAAAAACCTTTAAAAAAATCTTTAAAAAATTAATAACAAAAAAAAATTAATATAAAAACCCTTAAAAAATAAATAACAAGAAAAAATAGTCAAATTTGTACTAAAAAAAATCTATACAAAAAAAAATGCCAGAGAAAAAAACTGTTTGCTTCCCGAAAAACTCCTTTAAAAAATCCTAAATAATTAATAATATTAAATTAAATAATAAACTAATAAATACCTTCTCTTCTCACATCCCTTAGCTTGTCAATGAGCCAGTGAGCCAGCACCTTTCCTCTGGAACCAACGTAGCCATGACAGAGACCAGCAATCACCAGCAATCCGGAGTCGGCGGAGGAGATTTCAATGGCCGCCACTCGGCCTCACCGGCTCGCACCATCGATTCGCATGACTCCACAACGGGCAGCCTGGACACCATTGTAGATCGCAGCCTGAATCGCGAGGAGCTGCTCCAAGTGGTGACCACCATTGAGCAGAGCACCAATACCACGAACAGCGGCAGTCTGACCAATTCACAAATCGGAATGCTGGAGAAGCAGCGGGAGGAGCACGATCAGGATCAGCAGTCGCGTCAGGATGCCCAGAGTCACATATATTCGAGTCCCGTTTACGATGAGAAGCCACAGGCTTTGAAGCTTCTGTCCGCTGCCTTGGATTTGGATACGGAAAAGACCAAGGCAGCGGCAGCGGCTGCCGGAGATCAGCCCAAAATGATATCCCATCAGGAGTTTAAGCAGCAGCTGGAGGAGGCCATGGCCACGCGACAGCAGCAACAGCAGCAGCAGCCGGGCAGCCAGGCGGGGACACTGATGAAATCAAAGAGTGCCGCCAATACGTTGGATTCGCGTATAAGCCGGAAGCAGCGCTGTCCCCCGGAGTTTATCAAGTACAAGGGGGGAGCGGGCAGTGATGCCGGAGGCAGTGCCTCCACCACATCGCTTTCGTCAAAGGATAGAAGACGTCGCAAGGCCAGCAATGAATGCTGTTCGGCTTTTCCTTTACAGATTGTTTTGGGTACACTGCAGCTTCTGCTGGCCATCAGTCTGGTGGCTTTGGGTTCCCTGCTGATTGTCCGGGAGGCGGCACTCTCAATGGCCGGTTGTGGCATTTGGACAGGGCTAACGGCTGCGGTGACAGGTTCCCTGGGCGTGGTGAGCATGCGGAAGACGCAGACAGCTTTTTTGGCCTTGAGTTTGGTTTGCATTGCCACCAGTACCCTGGCGTTGGCCATTTCTGGTGTGGGTTTATCCAGGGACCTCAATCGAATGGCAGAGCAGAAGGGCAACGATGAGCAGGTGAGGTTTTACACCGTTTTTCAGTTACAAAGAGGTTTTAATAAGGTTTTTTTTGTCCCCAAACAGTTTGTTTTGCTGACTACAAACAGCGAGGTTTCCGCCGCCTGTGGCCTGATTTTTGCTCTGTTCCTGCACTTTGTGGTCAGCATTGTGTCTGTATACAGATGCGCCTTGCAGATTTGCACCAAGTGAGTACATTTTAAGCACATTTTCAACACATTTTCCATACATTTTATAAAAAAAACTTAATTTTCAATAAGAAACAAGTAAAATCTTTTCGAATAACTGTAAACACTTCCCGCTGGCACGATTTATCGATAACCATCAGCTCTTAAAATCGAAAATCGGTATTTTGCCTAGGTATTTTCTTGTGTTTCTTTGGTATATTTCTGTCTTGGTCTTTGGTATATTTCTACTCTGGCTAGGCGGTCACACTCGTTGGGAAAAATATCACAAAAAAAAAAAACAAAAAAAAACAATTGTTTAATGTTTTTAAGTTGTGTAAATAATAGTGATAAGGAGACAGCTGTCTGTGTTAGTAACCCGAGAGCCACCAGCCGTGTGTGTGTGTGTGTGAGCAGCAACTATAAAAAGCAAGGAGGACGTGGGCAAAGCGGAACAGAAGAAGGAAATCCGCCAGCGAAGAAGCAACAGCAGAGAGCGTGTGTGAGAGAGAGAGAGAGAGAGAGCGCGCGAGTGGGAGTATAGCGGAAGTGATAAAGCAAAGAGGAGAGGCCACAAGAGCGAGTGAGAGGGGGAGTGCAGAGAGCCACAAGAGCGAGTGAGAGAGGGAAAGCAGAGAGCAAAGAGGAGCGAAAGAGAGGCAGCGACGGCAAAGTGGAGGCGTCGCTGGAGCAGCCACAAGACGCCAGCAGCGATTGGAGTCATGCCGCTGGCCGATTCCCAAAAGGATCTCCGCCAGCAGCAGCAACAGCAGCAGCAGGAGACTTTGCAGCAGCAGCATGAAAACCAGGAGATGCTGCAACAGCAACAGCAGCGCAGCTCTATGGGCCTCCAGCTGCGCCAGCGCCTGCAGATCACCTCTTCCGGCTGCAGCAGTCTGGCGGTCACGCCCATGGAGCATACACCCACCGAGGATGATGAGAGCGGGGCAGGCAGCAACAACAACAACAACAATAACAATGCTGTGACCATGGTGACATCATCGCAGCGCCGGCAACAACAGGTGCAGCAATCAGCCTTACAGGCAGCCCTTGAACAGCATCACATTTCACCCAAACAAGAGCAAAGGAGCAGCAATCGAACACTCTGCTGTCCAGCTCCTCCTCCGGAGTTAATGGAGTTGAGCGACTCGGAATCGCAACAGGGAGGAGGAGGTGGAGGAGGAGCAGGTGGAGGAGCTGGAGCTGGAGCCACTGCTGAAGGCCTTGCCCTAGCCCTCGACGAGAACGAGTTCGAGCTGAAGGAGGTCATCAAAGAGGGCCATGACAAGGCCGATCCCTCCCAGTTTGAACTGTTACGCGTTTTGGGCGAGGGCAGCTTTGGCAAGGTGTTTCTAGTGCGCAAAATAATAGGCAAGGATGCTGGTACTCTCTATGCCATGAAGGTTTTGAAAAAGGCCACTTTAAAGGTCAAAGATCGCGTGCGTAGCACTAATGAGCGAAAGATCCTGGCGGATGTGGGTCATGCCTTTATAGTACGCCTTCATTATGCCTTTCAAACACCCGGAAAACTCTACCTTATACTGGATTTCCTGCGTGGCGGTGATTTATTTACCCGCTTGTCCAAGGAGGTCATGTTCACCGAAGAGGATGTCAAGTTTTATCTGGCCGAGTTGGCTTTGGCCATGAATCATTTGCACACCTTGGGCATTATCTACAGGGATTTGAAACCGGAAAATATACTCCTAGACGAACATGGACATATAGCTCTCACGGATTTTGGTCTCTCCAAGCAACCTTTGGATGGTTCCAAGACCTATAGCTTCTGTGGAACGGTGGAGTACATGGCTCCGGAGATAGTTAATCGCAAGGGACATGATTTTGCCGCCGATTGGTGGTCATTTGGTGTCTTGATGTATGAAATGTTGACGGGGAATTTACCATTTCATGGACAAACCCGCCAGGAGACAATGAATCAGATATTGAGGAGCAAACTGGGCATGCCGGAGAATCTCTCCCCAGAAGCGCAATCTTTACTAAGAGCTTTGTTCAAAAGGAATCCTTTGAATCGCTTGGGTGCCGGTGCCCAGGGTATATTGGACATTAAGGCACATTGTTTCTTTGCCACCATCGATTGGGTGAGGCTGGAGCGGAAACAAGTGCGTCCACCGTTTATACCTGCTGTTAGCCGTGACGATGCCTTTTACTTTGATGTGGAATACACATCGAAATCCCCGCGTGACTCACCTGGTGGACCCATATCCGCTTCGGCTCATGAAATCTTTCGAGGATTCAGCTTTGTGGCTCCGGTTTTGCTAGAGGGTCAGTGTCTAGCTTCCTCAAATCAATGCTCTAACAGTGCCAGTCCTTTGCATCATCCTGGTAATCCTGCAAATCCTGCTCCTCCTGCTTCTTCTGCTACGGCGGCTGGAACTGCTCCTCCTCCTCGCAGTTTGCCTGGTGTTTTGCCTGGCAACTTCCACTCGGAGTATAATCTTCTCCAGGAACTCGGACGCGGCACCTTCTCTGTGTGCCGCCTATGCGAGCATCGCTCTTCCAAAAAACATTATGCCGTCAAGGTAATTGAAAAAGCAGCCGTGGCTGCTGCCTCTGCTGCCTCCACTTCGGCGGATTGTTGGGAGGAGGTGGAAATAATGCTGCGTTATGGCAATCATCCGAATATCGTTACTTTGTATTCGGTTTATGAGGATGCAGGCTCTGCCTATTTGGTAATGGAGCTATTGAAAGGCGGTGAGCTCTTGGATCGCATCTTGGCTGTGGGTCAAATGTGCGAGAGCGAGGCTAGCGCTGTCCTAAGAACCATAGCCTCGGCGGTGGCCTATCTCCATGAGCATGGGGTGGTGCATCGGGATCTGAAGCCCTCGAATATGATATATGCCAGCATGCGGCAGACACCGGAAACCCTGAAGCTATGCGATTTGGGTGAGTACTTAAGGGGGGACATCTGAGTAACTTTTTTTAAAAATCGAAAAATTTTGTTTTTGCTTAAAAAATTCTTTAGGGTCTTAAAAATAACATATCAAAAGATAGAGTCCGGCAAATGTGTCTAAGTGTCGAAATTTTCCATTCTGCGGCGATGCCTCACATGTAATCATATACGATTTTAAAACTTTAAAAGCCTTTTTCTCAAAACCACTTTTTTTGAGTTGGCCGAAAACATAACTCGAACAAATCTCAACCGATCGATCTGAAATTTTAACAGTATATTCAAAATACCTATGGCTATCGACACACGTAGGATTTTTTTTTTTTTTTGCTTACTTTTTTTTTTATCAACAATTTTGTGACGTTTTTTTCGCATGAAAATTGAACATTTTTTTTAATCACTCACCATTTTGCTAAAAATCAAAATATCGAAAAAATCCTACGTGTGTCGATAGCGGTTGAGATATAGAAACTAACAAAATTTGATTTTTTGTTCTAGATCAAAAATTAAGGACGTTAGGTTTTCGGCCATGGACCCCTTTAAAAAAAATAGGGTCTACAAAGACATGCTGCACAGCCGCCATTTTGTTTTCGATTTATAAAAAAAAAAATTATTTTGTAGTTTACATCTAACATTATGAAACCTACTTTAAAATTTTTCGATTGGCTTTTTCATTTGGCCAAAAAAAATTCTAGAAAATGGGCTCTTTTTTTTGCCAGTTACTCAGATGTCCCCCCCTTAATCCAGGATCCTTTGGTTAACCCTTTCTAAAAACAAAATCCTCAACCTGTCCAGGCTTTGCCAAGCAACTGCGCGCCGACAATGGCCTACTGATGACACCCTGCTACACGGCCAACTTTGTGGCTCCGGAGGTGCTAAAACGTCAGGGTTATGACCTGGCCTGCGATATTTGGTCCTTGGGAGTCCTGCTCTACATCATGCTCTCGGGACGCACACCCTTTGCCAGCACACCCAATGACTCGCCCGATGTGATACTGAAAAGGATTGGCTCTGGGCATATAGATTTCGCCAGCAGTCGCTGGTCTTTGGTCAGTGCCCCGGCCAAAGAGTTGCTGCGTCAAATGCTGCACATTGTACCCGAGAATCGTCCCACGGCAGCCCAGATTTTGGAGCATTCTTGGTTAAGAGAACAGTTTGAAAGTGGTGTACAATTAACGGAATATGCTGGAGCACAGTCGTCACAACTCTCGCTGGGTGCCCAACAGCAGCAACAGCAACACATTTCGATGGCTTTAAGGGGCGCCGTAGATGCCACATTTCGTGCTATAGCCATACCACAGGCGGCAAATGTGGGCCCGGTGGAGTTGTCCATGCTGGCCAAGCGTAGGGCCAAGGATCGGGCCCAATTACATTCGTAATTGTGGGTCAAGAGGCAGCTAAATCAATTACTTTTCCACCACACAAATCCTTTGAAAGTATTTCGTTTCGTTTCGTTTTTTTTTGGGATAATTTATTTATTTTATATACGAAAAGCATACCGAGAGATGCCAAAGCATGGGGGGCATCTATATACCAGATATATATAACTTTATATATATATATAAACTATAACTATAAAGATACAAATACCGAGATATATAGCTATTTATATATATATAGAAAAAACCTTGTTTAAAAACTCTCCCAGTATTTTTGTCGAGCTCGAAGTTTAAGGCCCTCGCACCAAAGACCTTGTAGTAGTAGCAAGATGCGTAACGCCCATATTATAAGGTCTTTGCTAAAACACTCAAAAAAAAAACATAAAAAACAAAATATATATATATAAAAAACCAAAAAATTAATATTTTTAATTAAATTAAACGTAGCTAAAATTTTTCAACATCACCGTGTTATTGTTGTTTAACTAATTAAAATAAAAAAAACCTTTCCTTTATTATTATTAAAACAACTAAAAAATAATCTTAAACTCTAAAAAACTCTACAAAAAAAGAGCAAGCAAAAATAAAAATATATTAAAGAAAATTCTAGAATTAATAACATCTAAAAACAGAAAGAGAGTTTCCCACAAATTCTACTTGGAATGTCAATTTTGCACAAAAAGAAAACAAAAGAAAACAAAACTAAAGTAACTAAACAATTGATAAATGATCAAGTTACACTAACATATTGCATATTGTATATAGAAAAGCTTATATTTGACAGACAGTGCGTTTCGGAATGTTAAAGGCAGCTAAAATAAAAAGGGTTGACTACTCAACTTGGCTTAAGACGAGATTTTCAATCTACAACTATTTTGAGCTTTTAAAAATCTAAAAAAAAAAAATTCCAACAAGAGATTTTAAAGCGTCTATATACTTCTTTTTTTTTGCCAAATTTCCTGTTTTAAAATTCCAAAAAAATAATTTAATAAATATTGCAATACATATTCATTAAAATAAATTGAATATTACTTTTTTCTGCCTACTTTTGGGCGAATTCTCAAGAGATTTCAAAGCGTCTATATTTTTGTTTTTGTAAAATTTCCACTTTTAAAAATTCCAAAAAATATTTAACAAATTAAATTTCCATATCTGACTAGTATTTACCTTTAATATATAGCTTTTAATAATTTCCAACTTTTTTATCTATTGTAAACATGTTTCAACATGCTAAACAAGGCATAAACTTACTTCCATACTTTTTAAATGTATTTTGGAATGTATTTCTACTCAAAATTTGAAAAAAACAGAAACCAGAACCGGAATATACTTTTCCAAAATTTACAGACCCTCAAAAGTGGCCGAAAAACTGTATTTTCAGCACTTTTAAGCAACTTAAAAGTTCAAATATTTCGAAAATTTTTGAAAATTTCTGAAACCGGTGGATCAAAAACTATTGAAAATAATATATTCCGCCTGTGTAAGTTAATCCCAACTTTACTAGTCTCTATATATTTTTGTTTTCTGAAAAATATACACCCCTCTTAAGCTGCCTTACACATCTGAAACGCACTGTACTGATCACAAAGCAAGTTGTGACAACAAATTGGTTTCGCATTTCGTTCATCGCTGTCCGATGTCTTCCAACCAAAGTTGTATCGTTCGGCTCGCACTGAAATTGATTGGAGCCATTCCCCCCATACTATATACTATATATACTCACTTCCGACTCCCGATATGACGTATATTTTACCTAAATGTCAGTGTATCTATTTGAATAATTATGCGAATTATGGGAGTGCAATTAAAAGCGAATTCTGAATTCCATGCGAGTATGTGTGCTAGCTTATAAATGTTTATGGGATATATATGAATATATATGCATGATCTGAGGATCTAACTACAAAAAAAAAGAAAAAGAATGTGATTTTATAAGCAAAATTCTTCACTACTTCGTTTGCAATTCAATTTCGATTCCAACTAAAAAACTTGTTGAAAATTATACAAAAAAATATGAAAAAAATTATAAAAAAAATACTAGTATATAATTATGAGAATTATGATGTATGTATGCAGACAGTACGTTTCGGTACTGTAAATTCCAATTGTTTTTTTTTTTTTATTCAAGCTATAAATGTACGTTAACTGAAGGGAAATTTCTCCAATATAAACTGTGTGTGTGTGTGCTGTGTGTGTGTATGCCTGTGTGTTTGTAATGCAAATTAAGATTTATGCGCTGTGCCACTACTGAACTTACTGCTAACAAGAAAAACAATAATAATTGCATAATATATAAAAAAAAAAAATATATATATATATATTATTATATACACAACTAGAAAATGTTAGTTAAACTTGCAAAATTTTTAAAGAAAAAAAATAATGTTGAAAGTGGGAAGATATTAAGTGTATGATTGATCATCCAGCATCCAGACATTAGCTAGCTGAACGAGTAGAGAAAGTTTTGAAATAGGAAAAACTATGGAAATCTGATTTACTTGCTGAAATTTGATTGAGAATTGAGGAATTTTTAAGATTTTACTTAAATAAAATAATAATAAATTATAAATTCCAGCAAGATTTTAAATTACTAAAAAGAATATACCTAAACTTATACATTTTTCTCAAATTTACATTAAATTATATTTTTGCTGCCTACTTTTGAGCGAATTTTCAAGAGATTTTAAAACATCTATAATTTTTTTTCCAAAATTTACACTTTTAAAATTCCAAAAAACTATTTTATAAATTTTGCAATATATATTAATTAATATATAATTAATATTAATTTTTTGGGTGTATTTTCCGGAGATTTCAAAGGGTCTATATATCTTTTTCCAAAATTTCCTGTTTTAAAATTCTAAAAAATTATTTAATAAATATTGCAATACATATTCATTAAAATAAAATTAATATTAATTTTTTATCTGCCTAATTTTTGGGCGAATTTTCAAGAAATTTTAAAGCGTCTGTATTTTTTTGTTGCTAAATTTCAACTTTTAAAATTCCAAAAAAATTATTTAACAAATTCCGAAATATAAACAAATATTTCTGTTTACCTAATGCAAATGTTTTGCCAGTCTCAGGCCATATTTCAGCAAGTAAAAGATTGAAAATAAATATAAAAAAATACTTTGATTAATAAAAACGTACTAACGGTTTGTTATAAAATGCTGTGCACACACAAATTCGACAGAGACAGACGACGGGAACGAGAAAACGAAGACCGTAAAGTAAAAAAAAAAACTAACCAAGATATTTGGAACATCCCCATCTCATACATAATTCTCCTTAAAAGACGTACATTGTATATATGGAATGCTACATACAAATATTTTCTTAGTAGATTTTTACAGCTTCCAAAACTATATATACACAAATATATATTGAACAAGAAAAGGCGATGAAATAAAAAAACTAACAAAATATACATATAAAAACAAATTGAAATTGAAATTGAAAATTATTGAAAAAAAAAATAAACTAAAAAACTAAAATAAACCTAAACACGAAACCACTTTTATTGTAATCGAAATCGATTCGAAATTATTGTAAAGTTGAATCATAAAAATCACAAACTGGAAACAAAAAATCCAAAAGGAAAAACAAAAAAAAATAAATAAAAATAAAAATTCAAAGTTAAAAATTCTTTTTTATTATAATATTTAATAACTATTCGAATTGCGTTTTATGATTTAATAGGCACTAAAAACTAAATGAATCATTTCTGGGGACCAACTCTTATCGCTGGGCTCTCTGGTCTGATTTAGATAAGGTCGCAATTCTTATCGAAATGAGATAAGGAAATGTGGGTTTAAGCAGCTTAAGTAATTCTAATTCGATAAGGGTAAAGTTATCTCTTTTTTTTATATATTTTGTATACCCTTTTACAGGGTATTATAATCCTATGGGAAACTGAAAGGGTACACAAATTTTCCTTCTTCTTGTTTTAATTTAATTAAATTTTTAATTTATTTACCTTTTATTGAGTTCCATTGTTAATTTAATTTGTAGATAAAATTTTTAAAAAATTTATTGGTATTTTCATTTTCTTTTAAAATGTTTATTTTCCATAGTCCAAACTTCTGCTTTATTCGTTTTTAATGTGTTCATTTTAGGGTGTTCATTTTAGAGCGTTCATTTTATGATGTTCATTTACTTTTAAAATGTTCACTTCCTTTGGAAATATTTATTTTCTACTCGTAAATTCTTCGCTTACCCACTTTATCACCTTCCCAAAATGAAATTTCCTTTTTCTACTTGAGTTTTTCTAGTTAACAATAATTGTTGTTTTTATTTAACGTTTATCGTTTCATCGTTTTGTTATTTTGCAGCTTAAAAATAATTATTTATTTCAGTTTTTTTGTTTTGTTTTTGTGTTTCTATCAATTGGAATCATAAGTTTTCTTTTGATTTGTGTTAATTGAAAATTGTTGCCTGGCTAAACCGAAGCTTTGTTCATTCCTTCTCAACATTTCGTTTGTGATTTGATTTGGATTAAAAGAAAAAAATATATATATATAGAAATAAATACACTTATTGTACAATGCTTTCGTGTTCTCTGCTTTTGTTTCGGTTTGTAAGCAAGCAAACTGTGTGGAAACTTGAATGTTTTGAATTGGTTTTTTCTACAGTTTTTCAGTTTGTTGTTTAAAAAAATAGAGATGATTTCGGAATCTGTACTTTGTAACTTTAATTAATCGGTTTCGAGTAGGGCTGTGACTCTGCTTTTCCAGACAAATATACATATGTGTTTTAGGTATATTTATGGGGGAAAGACAGACCTACTCGAAATGCTCAAAATATATATATTTAAGTATATATTTCTCTCTCTCTCTTTAAATATGTCTATTTACGGAAGGACATTGAGTCCTAGTGCTTGCCCTTGCCCTTGCGACCCTTTTGCTGTTGCCTCGTCGTCGTCGTCGTCGTTGCGGCCTCCTTGTCCTTATCCTCCTCCTTTTCCTGGCCTAAAAAATAAAGAAAAGGAATTAATAAATTAGAAATCTGTTAAAATTTTCATTTACATTTATTTTTAATATGTTTTTTAATTTAAATTTATTTTAAATATAAATTTATTTTTAATATATTTAAAAAATTTAAAATTTAAATTCAATTCAATATATAAGGTTGTCAAAAAAGTCTTGCGGTATTTTTATTGAATTTTCAATTGTTCATAAAATTGGTTATAATAATGTGATT
>VNJY01003250.1:0-13999 GCA_008042715.1 Drosophila bocki
GCCACCATAGCGCTATATGCATCCAAGAAGATGCTTAGTAGCACATGGGGCCTCTCACCCGCTCTAATGCATTGGGTCTACATATCGGTGGTGCGTCCTACTCTGCTGTATGGAGTCTTAGTGTGGTGTCAAGCCACGGAGAAGAAAACGTATAATAAGCTTATGGAGAGAACCCACCGGTAGGCACTGCTCTGCATATCAGGGGCGCTGAGGTCAACCCCCACCAAAGCACTAGAAACCATAATCGGTATATATCCACTAGATATCCAAGCGCAACTGACAGCAGGAAAGGCGGCACAACGTCTGGTTGCATCAGGAAACTGGTCGCTACAAGGTTTCGGGCACAGTTAAATTGGTCGAAACATGAGCAGTACAGAACGTGCCCGGATGTAAACACAACAGTATTCATGGGACCAAATGACTGGAAGTCAGGCCAGGACTCTGCTCAACACCTCAATATATACACCGACGGCTCCAAGATGGAAGGAGGAATTGGAGCGGGCATATACTGTTCAGACCCTATTTCCCTAAGAACGCTCCAAAGCAAGCTAGAGAGACGGGCTGACGCAAGCGCAAAAAGCAGGTGGAGGAGTAATTCCGCAACCTGCAGAATATCAAAAATCATGTGCAAAGAGAAAGAGCACAACGAGAAACTCACCCACTACGCGCTGCATCTTCTGCGGAAGGACTGCAGAAGGTTAGCGGGTATTCTAACAGGTCACTGCCTGTCTGCTGCACATGCAGTCAATCTGGGTATTACCGACAACGCCAAATGCCGGAAATGCGATGAATCCGAGGCAACCGAAACCATCTCATTTGCATATGTCCGGCCTTACGAGGGCAAGAATGAGATACCTAGGCTCTCCAGTTCTGGCATCGCTAGAAGATGCCTCCAGGAGAAAACCAGGTGAACTCCTTGCCTTTGCGAAAAACACCTTGATATTCAAGGATCTCGAAACCCGCATAAATAGTCTCTAGGTCCATCCAGGAACTTTCCCGGATAACTAAGGACCATATTGGCCTATGCGTGGCCCCACGCCGTCGGGCCGCCCATGCCGTCTGGATAAATCTAACCTAAATTATTGCCAATATTAGTTTTAACTCTTTCTTTTTTATCTGAATGCCTAAAATCATAAGAATGAATATACGTCGATCATATTGGCTAGAGCTTTGGGTGGGCGTCAATAGTTTGACAACTTGAGTTCCGCGAGTATCAGCATGATTTATTTTTTAAATTGAAACTTAAAATGAATGGTGTTATTTAAATTAACATTGTAAATTATATACCGTTACCCACATTTATTTCTGTAATAGTCCCACTGTTTTTACAGTATTTTGTAAGTTTTGTAACTTGTCGCAGAAGCCTTGTTCAAGCGATTACATCACTGCAGGCTGTAGTTTTTCGATTGTTTTCTCAATTTTGCAATGCATTAATAAAATGCTAATATATTAATAGCGATTGTTCTTATAATAAAGAACAAAAAAAACGGATACAATAAAGAAAAACTTATAGAACCAAATTAAATTAAACAAATTATACATATTAAAAGTGATAAATAGATTTTGGGCTCTGTTTTAATTTCAGTTAAGGTATCAATTCTCATTCCGTACGCTGCTTGTTACATGTTTCAAATTGGCAGTAGCGAAATATATTTTTTATCTGCAACGTCACAAAAAAAAAATTCTCGTTTTTGCTTTCTTTTCTGGGTTCCCGTTCCTGTCACAGTATCTGTTACCGATACTGATCCACCAGTTTGGGCGGTGAAGCCCAAAGCCTAGTCCAGAAGGACGACAGCTCAAGCTCAAGTTCAAAACTTAGAATGGGAGTCTAAGAAAGATATGGCAGGGGAAGCGGCGGCAAGCACTATGCCAGGAGTCCGAGTACGTTCGCACGTCACTCAAAATCTGGTGACCGTCACCACTCCAATTTACTTGCAGCTGAAACTAACACCGAGTCCGGCGGTAATAACAACAGCGCCATTGGTGGAAAGAAAAGTTTACGGTCTGGTAGGAGGGTCCTAGTAGAAATGTTATCACCAACGACCTGCCTGGACAATGGCGCAAGAACTTCTACAGCGAATCAAAGAACCGGCTTGCGCAGAACGCCTGTTCCCGCGTGGACCGATTTGATGTCAACTACAAGGTGGGAGCCCAGGGCAAACCGACCAAAGGAGTTCCGAAAGATGCTGGCTCTTTGCGGCCCTGAACTGCATTTGCCTGCCCTTCATAAAGAACTACAATCTGGACGAGTTCTAGTTTTCGCAGGCCTTCCTCTTCTATTGGGACAAGATCGAACGGTGCAACTACTTCCTCACCAACATCGTGAAAACGGCGCATCGGGACGAGAAGGTCGACGGACGACTGGTGTCCTTACTGCCCCTAGATCCTACCTCTGACGGCGGCCAGTGGCGCTCTCATGGCAAAGAAGTGCTTCCCTGCGGGTTTTAGCTGCGAGTCCAGCATACGAAAGAATTCCAAACTGGAATTCACCATCCGTATTTGCAAAGATCATTATCTTATAGCTTCTGTAGTACGCCCGCCACCTGTGCGTGCTGATGGATCAGAATCACTGGGCGTTATAAAGCCTTTATACAAATTACATACATTAATCCACATCAACATAATTATGGGCATTTCCACAATCACGCACGGAACATTCGTAAAGTTAATTCTGTGCAAAAATGCCCACTTTTCAAAAAAAATGTTGGCTTGCGGTGTACATCCTAACTGTCCACAGAATCATCCGATATAAAAAATTATACCTCATTCGTTAAACGATAAGTGTTCCAAGGTATTCACGTGGCGTTCTTATTTTTACAATTTTTCCCCGATTTTTTATAAAGATTGGAAGACAAAACCCCGATTTTTGACTAAACAATTAAGTTAATTTGTTAAATAAAAAATATAATAAAATTAAAAATTAAAAAAAGCTCGACGTGAATACCTGTAAAATTACCTAAAGAAGTTATGTTCCAAATTTCACCGATTGCTTCAGTAGATTTTGAGTTATCGTGTACACCGATTTCCAAAATGGCATTTTTCAGGAGAGCGCTTTAAACTTTGTGATTCTCATAGATTTTACACCAGACGACCTTCGTTCAACTCTGCATAACTTCGTCAATTCTCATATGATCGATGTAAAATTTGGACAGAATATTCTTAAGATATTGAGCCTTTAAAATGAAAAATAATAAAAATTAAATACCGTACCGTACAAATGAGAAGTTATGACACTTTCAAACAATTAGGTGATGGGCGACCACTTCGAGATTCCTCTACAGTTGTTGGCCACCTTTTTTGTGGAGAGGAATAATAAATGATTTCTTCAAATAAGGGGGATGTCGGAGGTTTCTAAGGATGAGGTAAACAATTTCAGAAAGGGATTGCACAGGGCGTTGGCACAATACCTAAGCACACAGTCAGGTATTCAGGACCTGGCATAAAAACTTGATAAACATGATGAAGATCTAAGAAAAAAAAAGCTTTTGGTTAAGGTAGGACTGAAGATTTGGTTCGATTTGGTAATAATATAAAAATAAGTCTGATTTGAGTCTGTTGAATTTGAATAAGTTGTTTGAAACAACTGAACCAAAAAATCGGCAATTGCCTGATCATTTTTTGCCGTTGTAATAATTGCCGAAATAATGGTTTTCTGGAGTTATTTGAGCCTTCTAAACTCAAAAAATGCTGTTAAAAAGAACATAGAACCTTTCGTAATGTGAAATCGAATAGGTGCCTATCACTATTTTACTACACGCATGCCTACTATATATTTGCATATATGTCATTTTATTTTAATACTAAATTATATTACCTTGGTTTGGTTTAGTTATATATTTTAACTTTTAAGCCTAGTACTCTGACGGCGACAGAAACATCGATGTTAATATCGATGCTTGAAATTATGTACCGATGGTATTCTTTTCCAAACATCAATACATCGGTAGAACATCGCTCATAATTTTTAAGTTCAAATTGAATTTAAACGTATAATAAATATAAAAAATGTTGGATATTGGATTTCCGACACGAATTACGAGGTCAATCGTGTCCATAACCGAGACCTTCAAAGATCGCCATATATTCCAGAGGTCCGCCACTTTGTAAAATATTGTTAATGGCTAATTTATCATCTCCGATTCCACTTTTACCTATCTACAAAGTTTCGCGAAGATTAAATTCCATTTCCTAAAAATTTCACAAGAAAAACAAGAAAGGAAGCTAACTTCGGCACGCCGAAGTTTGTATACCCTTGCAGATATTATTTCATTACATTTTACCTATACTTATTATGTTTACAGTTTGACAGTTACAGTTTTACATTCCCAGCTTTACATTTTCTCTACATTTACCGATCGTTCCTATGGCAGCTATAAGATATAGTTGTCCGATTTTCATAAAATTTTTACCAAAATTCTGGAATAATATAAAATGACTACGTCTCAAAAATGATGCAAAAATATTGAAAAACAGCCAAGTTATATTTTTTTTTCTAAAAATTTATAGATTATTTGTATGGGAGCTATATGATATAGTCGTCCGATCCGGCCCGTTCCGACATATATAGCAGTGAGAGTATGTAGAAGACTATATGCAAAGTTTCATTCGGATAGCTTTAAAACTGAGGGACTAGTTTGCGTAGAAACGGACAGACGGACGGACGGACAGACGGACGGACAGACGGACGGACAGACGGACAGACGGACATGGCTAGATCGACTCGGCTGTTGATGCTGATCAAGAATATATATACTTTATAGGGTCGGAAACGTCTCCTTCACTGCGTTGCAAACTTCTGACTGAAATTATAATACCCTGCAAGGGTATAAAAAGTATAACTTTGCTGTTTTTCAACATTTGCATCATTTTTGGGATATGGCTATTTTATATTATTCCAGAATTTTGGTAAAAATTTTATGAAAATCGGACGACTATATCTTATGGCTGCCATGGGAAAGATCGGAGAATGAATAGGAAAATAAAAAATAATTAAAACTTCGTTGTTTTTCAACATATTCTTATCTACTTTTAGAAATGAGCTTCTTTTATTTTTTCAGAATTTTGGTAAAAATTTTATGAAAATCGGACAACAATCAGCTGCCATATAAACGATCGGTAAATGTAGAGAAAATGTAAAGCTGGGAATGTAAAACTGGAACTCTGTTTTGTGAGTGTTTTCAGTATTATAATCTATAATAAAAACATCAAAACCAATCTGCAAGGGTATACAAACTTCGGCGTGCCGAAGTTAGCTTACTTTCTTGTTAATATATATTTTTGATTTTTACAGGTTAACATTTACTGTTTCATTCACAGCTCATTCATTCTTCTTTACAACTGTCGATCGTTCCTATGCATTTATATCATATACATAGTTACATAGGAACAAACTTAGGCGTGCCGAAATTAGCTTTCTTTCTTATATTTGTTTATATTTAAATAAGGGGGTATTTGTTATGATAAGTAAATTCGTCTGCTGTATCGTGACTTTAGTGCCACGCTGTAACATATTTAGGTTGATTTGCAGGTTGCGTAATCTTGCACAGCAAAACACTTTTTCTTTGTGTTATTGTAAACATTTGTTTTTTTGAAAGTGCTGCTACGATTCAAGTAAAGTTATACAGATAAATAATTATTGTAAAATAATATTTTAATTTCTTTTTAAACAGATTTGCAACAGACTTTATAGATGTTCGTGAAAAGGAAGCTAATCGAGAACCTCGTGGAGTTAATCGAAATCGAGCACGCGAAGGAATTAAAAAAATTCGAATGCAGGCTGACGATACAAAAATATCTGAAGATTTTAACATAGAAATAAAAAAAAGTGAAAAAGATTTACAACAAACACAGAGCAACAAACTAAAAGATATTCCACTCAAGAATAATAGCAAAAGTTCAAGCACACACCAGGACCTTTTAGAGCTTCAGCAGCGTATTACCAAGGAAATATTTAATTCGAAATTAAAGGAAAGTGAAATGCTGGAATTAAAGGTGAGAAAATAATTTAAAGTCTATTTAAACTAATGTTAGTAACCTATTGATATCAAAGAAAATACGAGAACGCAGAATGAACACTTAACTGTGCTACCCTCTACTATAGAACAAGTTCATAAATTAAGCCTTCCATAAGTTGAAATTTTTCAATTTCTTCATCCCGAATGATAAAGAATCGGGTAGTAACAAACAGTAACAAAACGTTTCAAATTTTTGTTTGTTTAATTTTGTATTAAAAAGTATTTTCCGGTCTCAGAGTTATATGGAATCTCCTGAGTTCCTCCAAAACAAGTTTTTTTGCGCTGTCCATTTGCAGAATTATCCGATATCAAAAAATATGTCATATTTCATTTGTTTAGGGATACGTGTTCCGAGGTACTAACATAACGATTTTATTTTTTTCCCCGATTTTTTGATCAACATTGGGTGTCAAAATTGAATTTATTTGTTAAATAAATAATATAATTAAATACAAAAAAATTGGGGTAAGTACATGTAGTAGAATAAATTAAAGATTTTATGTAACAAATTTTAAACCGATCGGTTCGGTAGATTTTGAGTTATCGTGGGTTCCGATGAAAAACTTCGCCACAATGTTGTTAAGATATTGAGCCTTTATTATTATAAATAAGAAAAAGAAATTATGGTTTTTGTTGTTAAATTTTTATATGTATGTACATACTGCATAATGTGCCACGCCCACAAATTCGCCTTTTTTTAGGGTATAAAACTGAAAAAATAAATTTATTCCTATGAAAACGAATTTTTAAAAACAAAAGGTTATTAATCTTTTTGCTTTATTTTTTTTTACAAATAAAAATATTTTGAACAGAAATTTTTTTTTTTTCTTTTTTTTTTTATACCCTTGCAGGGTATTATAATTTCAGTCAGTTTGCAACGCAGTGAAGGAGACGTTTCCGACCCTATAAAGTATATAGATTTTTGATCAGCATCAACAGCCGAGTCGATCTAGCCATGTCCGTCTGTCCGTCTGTCTGTTTCTACGCAAACTAGTCCCTCAGTTTTAAAGCTATCTGAATGAAACTTTGCATATCTTCTATATAGTCTTCTAGTCTAGTCGGGCCGGATCGGACGACTATATCATATAGCTGCCATACAAATGTTCGATAAATTTTTAGAAAAATAATTATAACTTTGCTGTTTTTCAACATTTTTGCACCATTTTTTAGATATGGTCATTTTATATTATTTCAGAATTTCAGTAAAAATTTTATGAAAATCGGACGACTATATGATATAGCTGCCATAGAAACGATCGGGAAATTATTAGGAAAAAATTATTACTTCCTTGTTTTCCAACGTTTTTTCATCTACTCCGGGATATAAGCTTATTTTATTATTCTAGAATTTTGGTATAAATTTCATAAAAATCGGACAAATATATATATATATATATATCATATAGCTACCATAGGAGCGATCGGTAGATGTAGAGAAAATGTAAAGCTGGGAATGCAAAACTGTAACTGTCAAACTGTAAACATAATAAGTATAGGTAAAATGTAATGAAATAATATCTACAAGGGTATACAAACTTCGGCGTGCCGAAGCTAGCTTCCTTTCTTGTTTTTTTTTCATTTTGACTACTTATTAATAAATGCTTATATTTTTATATGTCTATAAACTAAGCATTTTTGAACTATAATCATTTGATGTTATTTCTTTTCGAGACTTTTCGTGCCTCGAAAATAAAATAAACGGGTCAGATGGTGCAGCCGACCTGTTGAATAGGTCCTCATTTACAGTTGCAGTTTGTGTACTTTTTGAAATATTCGTTTAGTTTTTACCCTGAGGTTTTTCGGTTATTTGCTTCGCATTGGCAGAGTCACAGCTGGACGCAGCCGATGAAAAAAAAAAATTCTGGATTAGTAAAAATACACGCAGGCCTAGTCATAGTGTAGTTGCCGGCTCTGGGTAGCTTCAAAAGTTATAGACTACTTTAGCCAGAAAACGTGAAAATAATGAATCGGGTCGGATTTGTATGGTAAAAGTCGATTCTATGATTATGAATTTTCCTATTTTTGCAACGGCTTTTGTTCGAGAGGCGCTACAGTGCGACGTCAAACTTTGTGCAATATAAGAACGCTGCTTGCTAGTCAGACTTACAATTATATCTTAATAATTTCCAGACATAGTGCCACAAAACTTATTAAACTTATACGGCTCTATATGAATGCCAATGACGTTATCTCGTGTGGTTCCATAGCTTACGATTTATATGCTAAACTGCTGCTCTTTCCAATGAATTTAGTTGATAAATAAAAAACTTTATATATTTAAGTCAAAACAAATACATTTTTGGGATCAATTATTGCGTAATACATTAATCAATTTTTGCTGAAATCAGTGCTTGAATTGTTTTTTTCGAAAGATGGAATTTCTGAGCTGTTGCGTGCTAATGCCTTACAATTTTGAAATTATTTATTTATTAATTTATTTTGCCAATAATTAATAGAAATTGAGGCTAAATAAAGGAACAATGTTTTCTTATGTCTTCGGGAAGTTGGATCCAATCGCATATTTGGCGGCCATTTATTAAAGTAAATTAAAGCAGTAGTAATGGGCTCATTTGGGGCATAGTTTTTTCTGCAAATTGGAATCGAAAACGGTTCAAAAGATCATCTTATGTTCCTAGCCGGAACACAAATATTAACATAGCTTAACAATGCGGGTCAGTCAATTATGGCAGATACAATTCTTCTATCCTCAAACGAAGACGAATAAAGGTGTAAGGGTCAGAAAATTGAACCACATTACGCCTTATGAAACCATACATTGCATGCGCTTTGGGAACTGTATAATTAATGTGCTCAATGAAAAGAAATTTGGCATCAAACATTACACCCAAATCTTAGGCTTCATGCACACAAGATAGGGAAACATAAAACCTACCGTTTGCTGTACATAACAGAGAATCATTTAGCAAGGTTCAAAGGCAGCTTAATAAGAGACCGCCAATTCCAATACAAATCATTCTGGAGCTTAGCGCTATCCAGAGCTGAATTCACTGACTTCAATATTTTTAAATCATCAGCAAACAAAATAAATTCAGAATTCGTAAAGCATTAGCTTATATCGTTCATGAAAAGAATAAAGAGAAATGGGCCTGTTCACGCCAGAAAGGCGCTTAATTTCTGGAGGCAGTGTGATCCCGCTACTAGCCTCCAATGATCCCGTAAGCGCTCTCCTTCTCTCCCTCTCCCTCTGGACTTCCAGTCCATCGAGCTTCTAATCCGCTCTCCCTAGCGTTAGTTTTCTTTTGTATTGTTTAGTACCAATTTACATCATACTCAATAAAGACCTCCGACGCACGTCGCGCAAAAACCCGAAAGTTCTACGTGTTCTTATTTCGAGTGCATTTCAGCTTAAAGCCGCCCCCCTCCAACAGGGCCCAAGGCACTCTCCTGAGGAAGGCCAGAAGTTGCTATATAAGCATTGATGAGTTGAAGCCCATTTTTTTTAGCTTAGCCAATTGTAGTAGTAGTATGTTATGGCTCACTTTGTCGAATGCTTTGATCAAATTAGTGTATACAACATCCACTTGGTTATGATTCAAAAAGACATTAATCCAAAAATGGTACAATACAGCCAAGTTTGTGGTACCGCCCAGGCATAAAACAATGCTGGTTGGAGCTAATAGTGCTACCAATAAGGAGTGCGAGGTGCTTAGCTACAACTTCCTCAAATATCTTCGAGACATTGCTAAGCTTTGAAATTGGTCTGTAGTTAGAGACTATAATTTTAGCACCATCCCTGAATAAATACACCACTGGGGAGAGGTTTATTAAAGTTGATTTTAAATGGCTTAGACAGATCGCCAATACAACATTTTAAAATAAAAGGGGAAAGGCCATCATAATCGAATTGCTCCGAGTCGTAAAAACTCTCCGCTGCGAGGGGGCGTCGGATTCACAGATATGCATGCACCCAATGTTTGAGCTTGAAGCACTGAAACGAAGCATTGCATCACCGTTCGTTGGCTCGAAGTTTGACGCGCAGTGCTTTCATATTCGAATTTTATACGGCCCGTGTGGATAATATTGCCCATATTAGCAATGATCTGGATGACTCGTGGTTCATCTTTGTTTTTGGCGACTTCAACATCTCCTCGCTGGTGTGGATGCATTGCGTGGACTCTCTTCAGCAATGATTTACAGTATCCTGCACATGGTCCAAATTAATCATATATTTTACAAATTAAATAGGCTTCCGATTTAGGTTTAGTAAGTCGGAATTTGAACTTGTATTTAGCATCTAGTAATAATCCTCTTTCGGATTGTGATGGCTGTAAATCCTGGTGGTGAAGCCTTTATGAATACTTAAAGATTGCAATTTTTATCTTCAGGTTACCTTTTGGATACATACTTATGTATGTTTACATAAATGTTTATAATGTTTTTTGATATTTTCAAAACTAATTGTTATTTTATAACACATATTAAATAATCCTCTTTTTATTGCAGGATAAAATTAATAGAGAAATTATAAATTCAAAATTTTTTAACGGAGACATTGTCGAGCAACGCCGTAAGGGAAAGCGAAAAAATCAACGTGCTGTAATAGATGAACCAGTATTACCAATAAATCGGTTTATCAGTAATACCAAAGAAAATGATAACGTTGGAATTCAAGTTCGTACCACTGCGAAGGCAAGAAGCCTAATGAACTTGCATAATAATGAAGCGGGACGTAGAGTAAGTATTAACTGAAAAGGTTCTTTTACGTTAGCCATATATGCTCAATGATGTTATTTTAATTAAATGTGTAAACGGTAAAAATAAATATTGTAATGATGCGGCGTCTCAGTCCGCCCAGGATCCTCATGAGATAAAATTTTGTATCTTTGAGACAGTTGAGGAGGGGTATCATAATGTTGTATGTGGTAAATTCTTACTCGGTTCACCGAGTCATGTACCGGCGGCCACCCGGGCACTTATAGTGAAAACTCTATGAGAATGTTGGGATACGCACAGGCGACCTGACTGTAACTAACACTGAGGGTAAAAAACATTTCGCCCGGGTCCGGAGTACTCGCAGACGGCACTGTCGCAGCTAATCCTACTGTGAAAATTCTATGAACACGCATGGATACGCACAGGCGGCACGATCGTAGCTGACACTGAGGGTACAAACTATTGTGCACGGGCCCGGAATACTCGCAGACGGCACTGTCGCGGCTAATCCTGCCCAGAAAACCTGCTACGAAAATGCCCGGAATACTCGCAGACAGCAAAATCGGAATTAAATTACACACATTTTTAATCTTGTACGTCCGAGAGAGATTAATTTACATAGAAATGGACACCCGGACGAAGAGACGGAAGCATAGACGGACTGACGGGCATATCTCGGTTGTTGTTGCTGATTGCAAACTAAAATAATACCCAGCGGAGTATTAATTTAAAAAATTATTCATTAAGATGGAATTGAGTTCCAAATTGTAAGTTGTTGTATTTATTAGGGGAAGGTCATCAATAACTAAAACACGAAAGGAAGTTTACTTCGGCAAAAGCAAACCTGGCATATTTACTATTACCGATTTTCGAGGTTTGCTTTTGCCCTCCCAACGTTACAGGATTCCCGACGGGTACCAGCATCACAAAACTTTTCGAAAATGTAATCACCTTTTATGACGTTAAACTTTGTGTGCAATACAAGGACGCTGCTTGCCAGTCAGACCTACAAACAGATCTTAATACTTTCCAGACATGGTGCCACGTAAGCTTATTTAAATTATACGGCTCTAAATAAAAGCTAATAACATTCTTTCGTGTCGTTCTGAAGCTATCGACTTATATGCTGAACTGCTGCTCTAAAGTTGATGGTATGGGAGTTCGCCTGGATCTTTAACTTGACTTTATCGATGTTATTTCGTGTATGGTGAATAAACGGTGGTCATAAGAAATCAATGACCCCCTCTCTATATACTTCTCTAGTTTCTCCTATCTTAGAATATGGATTTCACGTTTGGAGCCCTCAGTATTCCGTCTACAGTAAACGCGTCAAATCGATTTAAAAGAACTTTTTACTTTTCACTTCACGCGGCTTTAGCGTAGATAGCCTTCGTAAACTAAAAACTTTAATATTAGCCCACTCAGTATGCATGCAAGCAATCAATCAGGCAGCACGCCAGTAGAATTGCTTCGCATCCTTTTCTTTTATTTCCTTAGCACCTAACACGAACAAGCACGTGCTTGTATGTATTATCCATAGTGTATCACCGTCCTTATATATTAATTAATAAACAACTACCAAACTATAAAACCCAGTGCTAACAAGTCATTCAACCCTAGCAGTTCTTGGCACTGCTTCGCTCTTTCCTGCCAAATCTGGCTTTTTTCAAAAGTCATTTGCGGGAATTCTGGCATTTTATTTTCGTTAAATGATTTTTTAAGATTTTTTTTGTGTATGATTGTTACGTTGCACTAGCTTGTATGAAGCCGCGGCCATAATTTAGTCTAAGTCAGAGGACTATAGCCTATAGTTCACATGGCACCGTAGAAACACTGGTGGTGCATAAAATACATTTATAATTGGATTGGATTGAAATACGCAATATTTTTTGTTGTTAATGTAACTAATACAATTCTTAAGTTTATTCATCTCAACTGCGGAGCCTTTGTTTTTAATGCATTTATGTACCAATGTAATCGTATCCCTTAATGTACACCAAAGATCAATGTTGCACATGCGTAAAAATTCTCAGTTACTACCATACGTATAAGCTTTTAAGCTTGGCCTCTGACAAGTCTGACAGACTGCATGCCAAACAACTGGTTCAAAAACATCGAAAAGAACTATTGCCGATTTTCGTGGTATGCTTTTGCCTTTACACCGAAGCTTAGGATTCCTAACCGGTCTAAGTTTAGATTGAAGGTAAAGTACCACGAAAATTAGCAATAGTTAGCAAGTGGTCTGATGAGTAGGGTAGCGCCAACGAAACGATCGTAACCACAGCTTCTAATTGTCTATTCACATGTTCTTTTTTTTGTTCTTGGCTACAGCCACGCCTTTGATTTTTATTAAATCGAAGCCGACTGAGACCTCACGTCCTGAAATTACGAATGCTAAACCCTCGGACTGAAGTCCGCAAATTACAATTTGCTCCATCCACCAACGGTAAGCAGGAATAGAACCGCCGTACTTGTACGAAAGGGTCTACCCGTCAACCTTATGTCTCATTACAACTCTGGTGACGTGGTGATGCTAGAGAGCGGGAAAAAGCGCCTTTTGGTAGCTTCCTGCTACATGGCACACGACAGAACGGCCCCACCAGAAAAACTCATGAGCTTGGTGGAAGCCAGCCCGAAGGACCAGCAACTGCTCATGGGTGCAGACGCCAACGCGCACCACTGCGTATGGGGGAGCCCCGACATAAACGACAGAGGTGAGTCCCTCTTAGACTTTATACTCTCAACCAACCTGAGTATAGCAAACGTGGGGGAGGAACACACCTATGTAGGTCCCACCTCCTCAAACGTGCTAGATCTTACTCTGGTAAGGGGACAAGGTACTTTGGTATCAGAATGGAGAGTCCTTGAGAGACCATCCTTCTCAGATCATAAGTACATACGGTTCCAATACGCATTCGAACACTCTCCAAAACAATCAGTCTTCAGGAACTCCCGGAATACTAACTGGGGAAAGTTCAAGGAGACTATCGTGACACGGCTCGCGTGGACTGAGGGCAGCGAAGAGGCCCTAACAGCACTAATGCACGCGCATATCCCAGGATGCACTGAGGTACCCGATGCAAATAAGCACCAGGACCTAGCCACTGGAGTAGAGCATCTCCCAAAAGGTTTAATATCCTCTGGTAGAATCCACTGGGCTATAGACTCCTTTGCGAGGATAAAAGCACCAGGACCAGATGGAATATTCCCAGCCATGCTGCAGGTGACCAAGGAGGTGATCACCCCATGGCTTTACGCAATATATACAGCTTGTTTAAGCACGGGCTATATCCCTATCCAATGGAGGACCT
>VNJY01003251.1:0-44068 GCA_008042715.1 Drosophila bocki
TGGCTGTTTCGTTCCACCAACAATATGGCAACCTTGGCGATAACTTTTTGAGGTGAACCTATCGACCTATCGCCAAAACGAGAAAACTGGTTGAACACGGCAAAACTTTTGTTGTCAAATCTGAGGTGGGGTCAGAAATAAATTTTTTATAAAATAACTACCTGCCAGAATGATCTTGTGGTGGTGTGGAATAAACATCAATAGACCACTGAGTAAACTATTTTTTTCCTTTTGTAAATAAGATCTGATTTCATATAAAAAAAGCCATTTACTTTTCATTCCGGCCAGAAAAAGGTGCCCGTTTTTCAAATCGAACAAATCTTTCGATTTCGATTACCGGAGCACCAAAATCTCGTTTTCAAAAACGAAAACGAAAAATTCTTGCCGTTTTCGATTACCGGAGCAGGCCTGTATATATTTTGGTTTACTTTTTCACATTTTGAGTATCAGTGAAATTTAAAAAGAAAAGAATAAAAATATTTATTTAATTTAGTGCCCCTATTTTCTGTAAGTGCACTGCCCTATGCTAATTATGCTCCCTTACTCATCTAACCCTCAGTGAAAACCGTCAGCGAGCTGTCATCCACCACACATCACTACTACAACGCCGATTCCTGTGGCGTGGGCGTTAACGAGAACAACAGCAGCACCAACATCAACACCAACAGCGGCGCGGGTGGAGGCGGCATCAGCAAGGACCTAATGATGGACACGGCCTCGTGCCAAAATGATAGCGACGAGGATGTAATTGTGGACGATGACGACACCGTGAAGGTGCCGAGCAAGCTCAATTACAGCAAAATACAACGGCGGCAGGAGGAGCAGAATGTGGGCAGCAGCAGGTCAGTTGGTCATCCGTCGCTAAATTGCAAAATAATCCTTTTGATAGAGAGTAAAAAATAATATTTATCTAGCAAGAATTAAATACGTCAACCATTTAGAAAGATGGATGTATTCTGTAATGTAATTCTTTTTAAAATATTTTAAATGAAAGGCTAACTGCCGATCATAAGGGATCTATGAGACGGGGCTGAACCAAATACAGTCGAGTTTTCCTTCTGTTAAATACCCGGTGCCCTAAGCATCCTTCTAAGGTATAAGATTGTATCTTAAATTTCTAATAACTTTCATTGCTATTGAATGGAAATTTACAGATTACGTCTACACAAAAATACATTTCTTAGTTATAGTCTCTGAGATAATGGTTTTGTACGGAAAGACAGACTGACTGACATGTCTAGATCGACTGGTCTGCTGATTTTTTTCTCAAAATCTTCCAACTTAAGATTTCTCCAACTCTCCATTTGCAGATCCCTGGAGAACATCTCCCCCGTGGATGAGAGACCCCGTTCGGAGCCGCAGGTGAGCAGCACCGAGCCCGGTCCCATGGACATCTCCCACAGCAGCAGCAACAACAACAACAACAATAATAGCAGCAGCAATAACAACAACAATCCGACTTCGAAATATGTGGAGAGCATGGAGAACAGCCTGTCGCAGTTGTCGTCAATGGGCGTGCCGGGATTAACGCAATTGGACTCAAAGGTGGGGATTAGTTCGGATTTAAAACCGGACGATGAAAACAAATGTTTCATTTGTAAGGTAATTTCTCAGTTTGCTTCAGTTTTCAATTTTACCCAAGTCCAGCACGATCTAAGTCCCCCAGTCAAAGCCCCGTAACTCTCTCTTTCCCTTCCTATATTTGCTACTCTAGCTTAATGCACAATCCCCTTCGAAGGTGGGAGCCTGTGACTGCCATCCTAATCTTGTTTTCGCTTCTCTTGTATCCCCCAAGACAGGCATAAAGGATCTCAACACGGATGCGTTCCTGCGCGGCCGCAACTTCTACTTCCACCAGAGTTGTGCCAATGTCATGAGCAGCTACCGCCTGAACAAGGAGCTCCTGAGCCAGGCCCAAAGTCAGCAGCAGAGGGCAGCCGGGAACGGAGGAGGAGGCGGGTCAGGTGGCGCCGGCGAGGCGGTGGCCGCCACGGCAACGCCGCGTAGCTTGTCGCCCGCCCAGTCGCCCCAGCAGAGCGTGTCCCAGGCCATGGAGTAGTGGGGCCAGACGAGGGACAACGGTCGAATTGATAATTGCAATCAAAGCGTGAATTTATTAAAATTAATTAATAAAATATTGTATTTGTGGTAGCTAATGAAGCGCGACGAGCAAATTGATGTTTAATCGGGCATCCCCCAAAGTAGGCTACCCGCCCGCAAAACACAAAAAGAGAAACGAAGAGGCCGCTGTTTTTGCCCTGTAAAAACTCGACATGTATGTAGATTTCATATGCTTTCATTTTAAATGGAATTCGTTTTGTTTATATATTTTTTTTTTAATGGAAAACCACAATTAGTGCAATTTTTGGGTTGCCTTCTCAACTGTCATATGTGTATATGATGTTTGTACTTAATTATCAGTATGTATCTATTCGTAATTTCCCTGAACGTGCTATAATTGTTAAATGTTTAATTGATAAAACATATGATGAATGAGAATTATCATCTCTAAGCAAAAATTAGTTGTAAATTCTTAAGCCCATAAATTATTTATGAAAAATCAAATAAATACATGAAAATAAGTTCTAGCAAAGTGTGTTTGTGGAAATAATTGAGCTTCACAAGGTGAGTTATTGGATATTATGGGAACCATATTCAATGAGAATTAAAATTCGATAAAAACTAAAAATTTTAGGATTAATGCACCCTTTCTGGAGCTACAATTGAGTGTGAGCTATTGGGAGATAGCCGGTACCCAAAGCATTGCGGGTGAAATTGGAAGGAATATGTATAATTATGAAAAATTTTGAATTGAACAGAGCGGAATGCAGAAGATAATGTTGACAAATAAATACTATTTTTGTCAATAGCTTGAAAAATATTGCACAACACCCAAAATTAGGGCAAAGTTTCTAATGATATGTTGAGCAACAACCATTTGTTTTGAGTAATAAAGTTCTAAGAGGGATTTAGCTTTCCCTAAATAAAGTTATTTTTCTTGATACCTTATGTATAATTCTCTCTGTGTAGGAGCTAGGATAATTCAAGGGTTTTTTTTTGGGAATGAGTGTCGATTCATAATGATTCTAATGTCGCTAGGGATATGTTGAGCAACGCCTATTAGCTTTGAGTAGTAAAGTTCTGAATCGGAGTTAGTTTTCTTCAAATTAAGTGTGTGGAAATAACGATACATCAAGGTTTTAATGCGAATGAATTTTGATTCATAATATTTGGCATATTTGGATTGTTATAACAATTAGATTCAACATGTTTAATTTTAGGTATACATACATAATTTCTTTATAAGACTATCTATTTATTTTTTAATATAAACGTTGCTGACATCAAATGAGAGTTCTAAACACCAGATAAACTTTTGTTGACACAACACTTAAATTGCTTAATTTATTGCCCATTGAGTTCCTTCGTGGTGAAGTAAATTAATAAAAAATCATCTTTTAGCTTATTGTCATCATTTTTCTTCTCATGATATCACTTAAGCCAATCGATTATTAAATTCTGGACAGACGAAACTTTGAAGTGTAATTTATTTCTGCACAGAAAGCTTCGCCAAGCTTTATCAATTGAGCAGTGGAAATTTTTTAGCTGATTACAAGCATAAATACTATGTATCTTCAGCTGCCAATACTCCAATTCCCCAAGTATCATATAGAAAATTATGAATAATTGCTTGTAACTACGGGTCAGTCTCAATGTAATAAGATAAGGCACTCTCTGTTACGAACAGAATACCCAAAGTCGGAGAGCCGGGAACAGATTGATACGAAGAGAGAGCAAGCTCCATGGGGGTACGACTCTCCATGGCTATTGCTCCCCGATCCGAGGTATAAAAAGCTGCCGCCCCCGGCCAGCGGACTTTCAGTGAGCATCGATCCACCAGTGGAAGTGTCAGAGTGCCAGGGATCTTAAGTAAATACCATGTTCTCAAAGCTATCTACCCGCGGCATCGCCACCCGCCTGAGCTGCTTGGCCCAGAAGGCAGCCGCCCAGGAATCAACCTCATCTACGGGATCACTCTCGGAGGCTGTCTACGCCCGTGAAAACAAATACGGCGCCCACAACTACCACCCCCTACCAGTGGCCCTGACCAAGGGCGAGGGCGTCTTCGTGTGGGACGTTGAGGGAAAACGCTACTTCGACTACTTGAGTGCCTATTCGGCCGTTAACCAGGGACACTGCCACCCGAAAATCGTCAAAGCCCTAACCGAACAGGCCTCCAAGTTGGCCTTGACCTCCCGGTGAGTGAATGAAAGGGAAACAATGAAAATATGTAGTTCAAAAAACCAAGACGTGCCCCTCAAAAGCTTATCTCTTAGCTCCAAGAAGCTTTATCAGAGTGATATATTATATTCATAGGGGTGGACTTTTAAGTTTTTTTATATTAAATATTTTAATAATATTTTTAAATGTAAATACTTGCTATATTCCCAACCCTTCAATTAAAATATATAATTTCTTTTCTATCTTTAAGTAAACCACTCTAATTTTAGAAATTAAAAGTCCACGCTAATCTTTATAGATTTGTTGTTTTGGAAACTTTTTGTTTACCGAAGCTCAAGTGCTGGCCCAGTGTTCGCTATATTCTCTTTCTGTTGTCAACTGAAAAATTAAACTCAATGATTTGTTCATAATTTTTGTTGCTTATGCTAATTGAATCTTAGATAGAGAAGCCAATGTCGGGGGTGTTTCTTTTTTAATGTGTCTAGACCAGATTAAATAAATTTTAAACTACAATTTCAAAGCAATTAAAACCTTTAAAAATCAAGTAAATAGATTTCAAAAATGTCATGTGATTGACTGATTTGAGTTTTTTTCCTAGCCTCTTTAATTAGAAAAACATGCTGCTTTTGTTTACTTCCCAAGTTGCTTTATTTTTACCCATATATATACTTTGGACGGTGAGATAACCCCCCACGGATTGTTCTGAAACCTTATCAGCCCCTAGTACATACAAAAGCACAAACATATATATATATATAAATTCTCACTTCTCTGTCAGAAATAAATTTATTGAATTATTCTATTGCACTCGAGCTCTTAACTAAGGTGAAATCTCTTTTGCCGGTTTTATTTGGTTTCATTTGGGTTGCCAGGGCCAGATAGTCAGGTTGAGTGGGGCTATAAAGTCACACTAGGATCATTGATAACAAATCGGAGATCGATGACATGTTATTGTTGGTTGCGAATTTTATATATAGAACTCGGTGTGATAAGCTAAATAAGTCAAATTATAAACAGGAAAGAGTAGTTCGACTATTTTTGGAAATAAATATAGATAGTATTCTGTTGGGTTAGGACAATGTCTGGGGAAGAACAAACTTAACTTCGCTATTGCTCAGCTCTTTTCTTAGGATACACATCCATTTCAATCGTCTTAGAACTTAACATCTTCAACTTTTCTCCATGCAGTGCCTTTTATTCGGATGTCCTGGGAGAATACGAAGAGTACGTCACGAAACTCTTCGGCTTCGACAAGGTCCTGCCCATGAACACTGGTGTTGAGGGCGGGGAAACTGCCTGCAAACTGGCCCGCAAATGGGGCTATCTGGAAAAGGGAATTCCCAAGAACCAGGCCAAGATCATCTTCGCCCGCAACAACTTCTGGGGCCGCACTCTGTCCGCCGTTTCCGCCTCCAATGATCCCAGCAGCTATGAGGGATTTGGACCCTTTATGCCTGGCTTCGAGCTGATCGATTACGATAATCTCACGGCTCTGGAGGAGGCACTCAAGGACCCCAATGTGTGCGCCTTTATGGTGGAACCCATTCAGGGCGAGGCCGGTGTAGTGGTGCCCAGCGAAGGCTATCTGAAGAAAGTCCGGGAGCTGTGCTCCAAGCACAATGTTCTCTGGATTGCCGATGAGGTGCAGACGGGATTGGCGAGAACAGGAAAACTGCTGGCCGTTAACTACGAGCAGGTCCAACCAGACATCTTGATTCTCGGCAAAGCCTTGTCCGGAGGCATGTATCCTGTGTCTGCGGTGCTCTGCAACGACCAAGTCATGCTCTGCATCAAGCCCGGTGAGCATGGCTCCACCTATGGCGGTAATCCCCTGGGCTGCCGTGTGGCCATGGCCGCTCTGGAGGTCCTACAGGAGGAGAGGCTGGCGGAGAATGCCTTTAAAATGGGTGCGTTGCTGCGCAAGGAGCTGTCGGAACTTCCCAAGGACGTGGTTTCCGTAGTCCGCGGTAAGGGACTTCTCAACGCCATCGTCATTAACGAGAGTAAGTTTCTACCGACTCCGGCAGAGCGTCTTGCTGATCCTTGAACTTCTTTTCAGAATACGATGCCTGGCAGGTGTGCCTGAAGCTCAAGGAGAATGGTCTCCTGGCGAAGCCCACCCACGGCGACATCATCCGATTCGCCCCACCTCTGGTCATCACTGAAAGCCAAATGCGAGAGAGCATCGACATCATTAAGAAGACCATTCTGTCCATGTAGATTTTTATAAAGCTAGTTTTCGGTTAAGTTTCGTTGGGAAAGTCTGACATAAAATAAATTGTTATAATATCTGTATATGAAGGCCTAGAAATGTACAAAATAAAATTGACATTAAAGTGGATATTCCTTTACTTAATTGATTTCAAAACCTGATAAACCATTTAAATCTCAATTACCAAAATCTTGAAATGTATTAAACCATTTTTTCCCCCCTTCGAGTATGTTTTGTAGATTTAGTAAATTTTTGTAATATTTTTTCTAACTGTCTCTCCGTTCCGTATCGGTAACTGGCACTTGCCAACTTCACCACGCCCAATATCCGCTTATAAAAGTCAGATGTAATCTAAGCCATTTCAATTTGCCCGACTGTCTGCTGCCTACAGGCGCCTTTGGCAGACATTCGGGAGTCAACTTCAGGACAAGCAGGTTCCGCCCCCTCCCACACCTGTCAAGGATGTCACAGTTAACACCCCGAGATGCCCCATCCCCAAATCCCCCGTCTGCTCCACAGAACTCCCCTTGTCGTGTTTACCGCGGAGCTCCATCTGCTTGGCCTGTCGCCTGGCATATTGATTTTAAAGATTAAAATCAGCGCAAGGAACAACAGGTGACAAGGCAAATGATGCACATAAGTAGGCTAAGTATCCCCCGGGTGAAAAAATAAATAAAGGACAGGGGTTGGACGGCCAATAACAGCAATTCGATTTGTATTTGAGTTTTATTTGTATCGCTTTCATCAGGTGTCGAGTTTGTTCGGCGCGGGGGAGAACTTCTTTTCCAGCTAATTAAAAGTTTGCGCATTAGGAAAAACGAATAAGACATAAACGCTTATCTTTAAAGCCATAAAAAGTAAGCAACTCCTTGGGTCAAGTGTTAACGCTTAAAACTAAATCTTATGCGTCTGGCCTTTTGTCCGAGCCCAATTTGAATGTGAAAAGAATGGGGGAAAATGCAGAAACTGTGGCTACTTTTTGTGTATTTTTTTCGGGGGTGTCAAAAGCCACACGACACTGGACCTCCCCGAGCATCTCCTTTGTAGTCTGTGCCATAATCTTTGCCTTTTTATCGCCGCCCATCTGTTGAAGTCTTTATTAAAAAAAAGAACAGAGAGCGAAAGTAGCTGAAAAAACTGGAGTTTTTAGCCCATTTTTTGTGGGTTTTATTGCTCATGGAAAATGAGGGAAAGCAGAAACAGCACTCCTTAAGCATTTTATTAGCAAACTTCAAGTTGTCTCGTCTGCACATAATTAAATAAAGCGTTAAACATTAAAAATCAAGATTTTTCTCCTTTTTTTTTTGTAGGTCCTACCTTAGATTCCAGGGAAAATATGTTTCGAAGAGCGGGACGGAAAAGGATACGCCTTGTGCCCTCCGCAAAGGACCTTTTCTCTCAGATAAGCATTACAATGTCGTTAATTCGTTTTCCTTTATGCCGCGGCTCGGAATTCCTTGGCCCAAAGTACCGAGGCTGCGATAAGGGGCGAAAATGTTGCGACATTTTCCGCCTGGTAATTGTCCTTGGCAGGATGCGCGGTGTCCAAGTTTATTGCCTAACGACCGCGGCACGTTCCCTTCGTTTTTATATTTTAATTAAAAAGCTGCTTCTGAAGCTGGCAGGAAGAATTGCGAGAGTATGGTGAAGACAGCATGACAGGAAGGTCACTTTTCAGAAAGTAGTTCACTGATTAAACAGTGACATATTTTTAAAAAAATGTTCATTAGTTTCTACTAAATGAACATGAACTCTTCTTGCGTTCGTACTTTTATTAATTTATTATAAAATAAAACAAGAAAGGAAGCTAACTTCGGCACGCCGAAGTTTGTATACCCTTGCAGATATTATTTCATTACATTTTACCTATACTTATTTTGTTTACAGTTTGACAGTTACAGTTTTGCATTTCCAGCTTTACATTTTCCCTACATTTACCGATCGCTTCTATGGCAGCTATAAGATATAGTAGTCCGATTTTTATGAAATTTAAACCAAAATTCTATAATAATAAAATAAGCTTATATCCCGGAGTAGATCAAAATACGTTGAAAAACAACGGAGTTATAATTTTTTTTCTATTAATTTCCCGATTGTTCCTATGGCAGCTATAAGATATAGTCGTCCGATTTTCATGAAATTTTTATCGAAATTCTGAAATAATATAAAATGATCATATCTAAAAAATGGTGCAAAAATGTTGAAAAACAGCAAAGTTATATTTTTTTTCTAAAAATATATCGAACATTTGTATGGGAGCTATATGATATAGTCGTCCGATCCGGCCCGTTCCGACATATATAGCAGTGAGAACACATAGAAGACTATATGCAAAGTTTCATTGAGATAGCTTTAAAACTGAGGGACTAGTTTGCGTAGAAACGGACAGACGGACAGACGGACATGGCTAGATCGACTCGGCTGTTGATGCTGATCAAGAATATATATACTTTATAGGGTCGGAAAGGTCTCCTTCACTGCGTTGCAAACTTCTGACTGAAATTATAATACCCTGCAAGGGTATAAAAAGGCACAGAGAAGTAATACTTACAAGAATATTCTTCAACTGATCATATAAAATAACGAGATCTTTTCTACTCTCAATCGAATAACCCCATATATTAGTTAACTAATAAGAATTTTATGCGAAATTCCGATCGTAAATTTATTAGAGCTTAGGCTGAACCGACACTGACACTCTCCCATATGTAATGCACACAATTTTCGTTTATTAAGGGGATTTAGCGACCCCAAAAAAAAACCGATATAAAAATGTTTTGGGGGGAGAGAAATACAAGCCCAGAAAATGATAAAATAAAGAGCAATAGGCAAGATGCAAAAGTAGCTTATTACATGGAGGGTGCAAAGTGAGCAGACGTGAAATTTCATTTTTTCTCCTTTTTATGGTAAAAATCCTGGTGAAGAAGTCTGGGGGATGGCAATAATTTTACGCTTATGACGACCATTGCGGTCCTCTTTTGTGTTAATAATCTTGAGGCATCCTTCCCTTATAAACGCTTGGTTTTTTTTTGTTGCCCAGATAATTACATTAAGATTTGAGGTTTTCTTTTCATTTATTTTTTTATTCGTTTTATGACCTTCTTTTTGTGGCCACGAGGCAATGAAGCAATGAAGCCCCAATCACATTTTCAACTTTTCCTGGCCCCACGATCGTTTGCTGCCAAATAAAAATTCAATTGTGCAGCGCATAGAACAATTATGACAAAAATCAAGTGCAAAAACGAGCACTCAGGATAAAGGGTTGAGTGCCGAGAGTTGAAGGACTTGCCTTGCATACTAAATAGTTCGAGTGTGCGATTTAATGCCCCGTTATCACAGTCTGAAGGGGTATATCAGAATTCAAGGGCTTTGTTTATATATGTACCTCGGGAAAACTGAAAATTTTTTATTAAAGATCTTTAGATGATGATGATGATTTAAATGCAAAAAAAAAAAATAATTGTCACCATATTAATAAAATTAAGAAATTTTTTCGTAGTGTATTTTCTTAAAAGGTTACTAAACTAAAATCAATCTTCACAAAATTAATATTTTAAATTTTTTTAAGAAAAACAACAGCAGAGTCCTCTGTATGAGCCATGGATTTCCTAAATAGATATGAGTTCTGTTGCGATTATTTTAACATTCTTAGTTTAAATTATGATTTTCATGAATTCTATTACACTAGAATTTAAAACAGATACATTATACTGCATCAGTCAAAAGACTCTCTGCTATTACACATCCATTTTTAGTAAGTTTGCCTCTATTTATTTATATTAATGAAAGTTAGGCACACTGTTATTGTATATATTGAGAACTAATTACCAAACACACCATTTTAGGCACAAAATAGTTGATTTATTTCATCCAAAATTACACAATTCACAACACAAGTTGTAGTATTCAGATAATTCAGTTAAAAATATTGCTTTAATAACTTAAAATGTAGGTTTCTCATTTAATATAATATTTAAGAAAAATAAGCAAGTTTAGCTGAATTTACTTTCGTGTGTACATCATTTTACGTACTCGAAAACCAGGTAACCGATAGTCGAATTTTTAGGAATTGCTTCTTCATTTATATTTTTGGATTTCACAATTCCCCAAGGCAAATCACGTCGAATCAGTGGCATCCCGGGACAGGCAACACATTTTTAAAACGCCCAGAGGGACACGTGCATTAAACAGCCCGAAGGACGACGACAGGACACCAGGACATCGGAGCAGAACGAGAGTAATTTACAATACTCGTCGGCAGTTGACTTCAACGCGTTTGTCCGTCGCGCAATTAGGCAATTGCCCTGCGTCTGTGTGGGTGTGTTATGTAATTGACAAAAAATGGCACGGGATTGTGGGGCACAGAGAGGAGCGAACGCAAAAATAAACCAAAAATTGATTTTTGTGTAATGAGTCCGAGGTCCTGGCAACTGCAGCTGACCGTTGTTGTGCTTCACTTTTTGTACATTTTACTTCTTTTTTGGCCTGTCGCATGCCGGCTGCATATTAAAAAGTGCGTGATACCTTCGCTGACCGAAACGCTGGGCGCAGGGCTGTCAATTTTTATGAAGTTAAATTCTCGTTGGATTTTTGTGAGCGGCGGCTGGCGCAAAAGGTGTTGTATGTAATGAAGCGAATAATTTTAATTGGTTTTTGTTGGATTTAATAAAGCGTTATTAATGTAGCAATGCCAAAGAACATAAACGGCCAGCAGTAACAATTTAAACCCAATTTATCCCAGTGTCCTTCAAACGTAATCAAGCCTATTTTTATTCTTTATAAAAATATATATTGATTTAATAAGTATATCTTATCTTGTAAAATAAATAAGGGCATTCATATCTGATCATTATCAGGAAACCAACTAAGGTAACACATCTATAAACTTGCGCTATGTGCAAATTTCTACAGTTACAAAGTATTTAATAAATTCGACATAGATGTTTACATGCTTAGCATATTTATTTTGAATTTGTAATCTATTTATATCGAATTAATTTTATGAAGACATCTTGTCTTTACAATTTTATCACCATTTTAGCTCTACTTTAAACGATTTTTAATTAAACAATAGTTCCAATATGACAGAAAATAATGAAAATTAAGTTAAAGCGCTAAACATAATTAACTTAAATTTGAACGTGAGGTTAAAATTAGTTTTTCAAAAATTAATTGAAATAAAATTTAAAATTAGTTGAATTCTTTACAACACTGTCAACGGATAATTGATTATTATATTTCCTCACCTATTTATCCATGTCTTCCACCTAAACTCTGTAAATATCGATAGCCTCATCGATTATTAAAATATTATTTAAAAAGCAACAGTCTGGCACCGTTCTTTTCGTTCATGATCGACTAAAAGTACCAGATCGCGCGTTCATGAGGTAAATTTACATATGTAAAAATCTGTTTTTACACGCTAAATGTCCGTCAAATTAGAGTCGAAATGAAACGGTGGGATATGGAACATGGAAGAGGTTTTTATTTTTAATTTATTTCGTAAATAAGGCATTAATTTGAACAAAATAAAGTTTATAAATGCTTAAAAATTAATTTACTAATGATTTTTACTAGGTTTGAGGGGATTTGACTGAAATCTGTGGCGTATTACGCGGCAATGAAGTAGCTAATGAATTATTCTAGTGCAATAAAATGCTATAGCAAGATGACTGTGCTCGCATTTGTGTAAAACGCTATAGCGCTGTCAAATCTTTAATGAAATCTCTAAATAATGCGCTAGTGTCATAATAGTATAACCGCTAAGTCAAATTTTATCTGGCCACACTGAAATGTTTTTTTTTTAACAACAATTTCTGGCCACACTGATATTTGATGTTTTTTTTTCGAAAACAAAAAGCAATTTTTGACGACGACGGCGACATCGAGTCGTTCGATTTCTGATCCACTGGTGCCTGACGTGCTCTTGCAAGTCCAAACATGTCGCAACAACGCGCCACAGAACTTAACAATGTGATTGACTTGGACGATGACGAAGAAGATGAGGACGTGCAATTTGTGGGAGTCGTCCGCCCGCTTACCACCACCATTGATCTCTGCCTGTCGCCCTCCACTTCCGCGGCGGCTGCAGCTCGTTCGCTGACCGGAGAGGGGACGGGAAGTGTAGCAGGAAGTTTGGCCAGGACTGCAGCAGTTGCTCCTCATCAGGATACTCCTACTGGGACCACACCCCCAGCGGTTGCTTCAGCCCCCACAACGCCAGAAGCATCAGGGAAAAGCATCAACGTGGAAGCAGGTGAGAAGGATATAAGCCTCAAGCATACCCCAACTGTTTGTACAATTAAAATGATTAAATATCCAAATATTCATCTTAAATTATTGTGACACGCACTTCAGACATTTTTATACATAAATACATATGTACAGATGTACATATGTATGTACATATATATGTATACTTTATAGAAATTACACTTTCTAATGACAGGTTTTCCCCTTGCAGCAACCACTACTTCTGGCGAGGGATCCTCATTACCATCATCTGCTGTGGCTCTGGAGTGCCCCATCTGCTTGCAAACCTGCATCCATCCAGCGCGACTCCCCTGTGGCCACATCTTTTGTTTCTTGTGTGTTAAGGTGCGTAGTTCAAACACCCAACAGCGGAAGCGTTTCTCAGCAACTTAGCAATGCGGATCGCATCGTCAAATTGGGGGAATTTGAATTTCAAGCCGCACGTAGTCAAGTTCAAGGCCGTTCTCAACCCTTTGGCGACGCCTCGCGCCTGACTGCTTGATTAGCACGCCTGGCAAAGACGTAGACGCACTGGCGTTGTGGAGTTAGATTGGCTTCCGGCTGGCGACTGGTCAATTGCTTTCCGCCCAGACACATGAAACTAGTTTAGGCCAGAGACCAGCATTTAATTAGCAGTGCATTTTCCAGTTCCTAAACTACTTTATTTTGCTTGGGCGTGAGTTAAAGCCACTTCTAGGCGGGGCGAGTGTTTTACAGGCTAGAAATCCCAACATTCCCCTGTCCAACTTGAAACTCCTTTCAAAAAATCCGCGCTTAGTATAGTTTACATAATGAAGTCATTTAGATAACCAATAGGATTTCACTCATGTGAAAATAATTTGTATAACAAATACGTCTTTCCGATCCATTGACAGGGTGTTGCCTATAAAAATAGACGCTGTGCAATGTGCCGTCGAGAGATTCCCGCCGAATTCCTGGACCATCCCCAGCTGGTAAGACACATTTCCCCAGAACATATAAGAAACCAGAGTTAGTTTAAATGTTATACATTTTTTGAAACAGGTAAACGGCATTGAGGACATCTGCGCCACACGAGCGACGGAAGACGGTTACCAGTGGTACTATGAGGGCAGGAACGGTAAGTAGAATTACTCTTCTGGTGTTGGCCGCCCCTCATGTCCCCATAACCCCCACCAAAAACACACGCACCATGCACATCTAGGTGGCTGGTGGGCCTACGATCCTCGGACCAACGAAGACATCGAGATCGCATACGCCGGTTATCAAACGTACAAGGCGGCTGAGCCTCCGTTCATTCCAGAGGATCCAGCGAATCCCATTCGTACTCCTCCCGAGACAACCGCGCCGGCTGTCACTGAACCAATGGCATCAGTTCTAGGTGCACCGCCTGGCAACGCTGCACTGCCTTCCTTTCCTGAATCTTCTATAGAGCTATACACAGGTGATTCCGAAGACGAAACGATTGAAATGGAGGATGAGGATGGGGATTCGATCTTTGGGGACGACTCCTTCGACTACTTTGACTCGGCTGATGAGGATTCGCAGAGTAGCGTCTCCGATGATCGCTCCGGAATTGGTCCGCATGCGGGCAGGTTGCATCAGCTGATCTGCGGGGAAATTTACGTAATTGACTTTCTGAAAATGAAGCAATATCCCCGCTCGACTCCCACTAGGCGTCGCAGTATCCTGCGATGCAAGAGCACCGATGCAATCCCTGGCGTAACCAAAGGCGTCGCTGGGCTCAGCAATCACCTAAGATACAACTAAGCTTTGATTAAATCACGCACCCACCAACTCCTAATCCCCCCCACCCCATATTCCTATTCCCACAAGTTCATCCTAGATAGAAAACCAAACTGTGATTAAAAAATTAAAGGGCCAAGATCCGAGATTTGATCCCAGCTCCCATTCCAAACTTTGCTCTTGTAAAAATGTATAACCGCAGGTTGGTGGCAATACGATGATCGCACTAGTCAGGACATCGAGGAGGCCTTTAAAAAGGGCGACAAGTCATGTACCATCTTAGTGGCCGGCTATGTCTACATTGTGGATTTGGAGCAGCTCGTCCAGCAACGCCAAAACGAACCCACTCGCTGCCGCCGGGTTAAGCGGGATCTGGCCACCATACCCAAGAAGGGGGTGGCCGGTCTCCGGATCGAGGGAAATCAGGTGACCAGTGACACCGTCTTCAGTAGACCAACCAGCACAGCCTCTCCAGCCACCGTGGCAGCAGCTGCCTCCAGTTTTATATCGACGATTGCAGCAACGGATGCGGCCATTAGGATAGCCAGCGACATTATTGGCTCTACGCTGGCGCATGCGGATGAGCTCACCCGAGGATTGGCAGCCAGCAACATCAGCGATGACCCCAGCAGCAGTAGCAGTAGCAGCGGTGAGCAAACCAATCCCACAAATCCGCAGATCGCCGGACGCTCGCCTGCCTCCTCGCCGCCCTCAAGTTCGATTCAGGATCTCATCACGCAAGACTTGAGAAACACACAGCAGGTGATTGCCCACAATCAGCACACCATAGATCTCTTCGAGCAGGCCTTGAACGACTTCCAGGCACTAACCATGCGCAACTACGTGGACACCAGCGATGAGGAAGATGAGAACGGTGCTCAGGACCAGGATCGAGAGCAGGAGCGTGAGCAGTTGGAGGCGGGCGAGCAGCCAAAGTCCGCCGATAAACGCCAGGGACTCTAGATGCTAGCTTAGCCCCATAGCTTAAACCTGAAGAAAAGATCAATGTTCCTTCAGCAGATTTCACTATACGGAAAAGGGAATGTTACCTAGAGCAATGCAGCGCGTACCTGAAAACACATATATCAACTAACATAAGGAGCGTTGAACAGGAACAGAGTAGAGAGGGAATGTCCATACAGGGTAAACCAACACCACATATTCCTTAATATGTAAACAAAAAGGGATATCAGTGGAAGGCATAGCAATAGTTTATAGTATTTTCAACACCGGTTGAAACTGTATCCTGTCTTTGGTTTAACCCTAAAACGGAGGAGTGTACATTTTCTTAAAAAAAAAAACACAAGACTTTTTTTAATTATCCCATAAATTCTAATATTTTTTGCATATAAAAATAAGTTTCCTAACTGCAAACATTTTTCGTACCTCTCCAATAATTGAAAAGACATGCTGTATTATTAAGGGGTTGTCAAAGTTCCCCCTTATGCCCTCACCTAAATATTCGGTTCCTCGAAAGTCCCGCCTCGTTGCAAGCTTGCAGAAGATAAAGAAGCAACCACCAGGAAAGCGTAGTGTGAAAACGACAATACACATGATTTGGGTTCCACTTAACAGGGGTGTAAAAACTCCACTTGATTGATTTTCAGTGCGTTTCTTCAATGAGAACGACTTTCCTTTTGTTTCAGACTAATTGCATTTACCAAAACTCGCTCTTAGAACTTGAAGAAAAACACACCCACTGCACTTTCGGTTTGAAATCTTCCACATTTTCGAAGCGCACTGTCAAATTAAGAGAGAATCTAACCCAGTATTAATTATTAAGCCGCCGTTAAGTGCGTTAAGCAAACAAGTTCTGTGACAGTTGAATATATTGATATTTGTATTAAGTTAACATATAGAAGTATTAAAAAAATAAATAAACGGGTAGTAGCAGTAGAAATGATCATTGATAACGTTTAGGTATATTATGTGCTCCAGAGGATATACTTGCATACAAACGCTTAATTTAATAATCTCAATTTTGTGACTACTATTTATAGATTCGTTTTCGATATGTACCCCGCTATTACTTCTAACAGCGAAATGCGTATTCGTTGCTTCCCTAATATCTACGATATACCTAAAGCTCTACTGAATCAACCCGACTCCCGACCTCGAAACAAACCCTCCCGGTAATATCAACAATTTTTAAAACACTTACCTCTCATCTAGTGACCCAACCATTGCAATGCATCCCCCTAATCGCACTTCGACCTTCTTTGATCTTGATAACGCTTCGCTATCGCATAACTGACAAAGAATGATATGGCCTTATATCATTCCTAGCATCAAATAACTGCAACACAGATATCATTTCCCTGCATACTGGTGGCAGGTCACGGAAAACAATTCGTACTTATTGATCATTTAGCTTTTCAACAATCAAAACCAAAATGTGCCAAGCTACATTATTTTAAAAAGCACTCGCTACCGGTTTTTTGACAGCACTAAGAGGATATAATTAATATTAACAGCACGTAGCATCGTCTGTCTTTATTAATCTTACATTAAATTATATTATTAAGCATTTACAACTTAGTTGATACAAAATGTTTAAGAAATAGACTTTTGCTGAATCTGATTAATGTCGATTGTCGTAGTTTAGGTCCTAAGATATGTCAAATGTGTTTAAGTCTGGTAATACAAGCAATTTACGAGAAATGTGTGAAAAGTTATTTATGTAAACCATTTTTATTGGAAAAATAAATACAATACATGTTACACACAACTATACAAAATTAGTTTGATCTTGCCTTTTTTGATTTTGATCCACAATGATTTTGACTGCTTTCATACCCTGGGAAGGGTATTTAAATTATATTAAGAGACTTGCAAGTTGCAACGGAATTAAGGAGTTATTTCAGGCTCTAAAAAGTATTAATCATTAAGCCAAGTCGATGTAGGAGACATTTCCGACACTATAAAGTATATATATTCAGCATCCACACCCGAGTCGATCTAGCCATGTCCGTCTGTCGGTTTCTACGCAAACTAGTCCCCCAGTTTTGAAGCTATTTCAATGAAACTTTGCATATAGTCTTCTCACTGCTATATATATAGAATTTCTACATATTTGGATATATACAATATATACAAATTTGTAGAAAAAAAGAATTATCACTTTGGTGTTTTTAACATATTTTCATCTTCTTTGAGATATGGTGGTTTATTATTATTTCAGAATTTCGGTTTTAATTTTAATTTAATTTAATTTAAAATCGGACGACTATATCCTATATCTGCCATAGAAACGATCGGTAGATGTTGACAAAAATGTAAAGCTGCGAGTGTAAAACATTAACTGTCAAATTGTAAATATAATAAGTAGTGGTAATGTAATTAAATTTGATATTATGTTGTTGTTTCAGCATATATGTATATTCGTACTATTTATTATATTAGATGTTTCAAATCTTAAGTTATAAAAAAAAAAACTTTTTTTTTAATTTTATCAATTTATATATTTCCTGTTATTTTTTCTATTAATTTGACAACAATGAATCGATTCTTAATGATCCAATTAAAAACTGTAAGGGTATACAAACTTCGGCGAGCCGAAGTTAGCTTAATTTTTTGTTTTCTTATACAATTTGGTAATTTAGCGCAAAAAAGACCCTTAAATCTGTGTCACAATAGGAAATAAATACAATTGGTGAGAAGACAGCGATCCTCAAAGATATGCTTGTATGTATCTCGATAAGATCATTTATCTTGATCCACCCCTAATACCCACTTGTTAAAGAACAAACTTGACTTGAAATGAAACATCATACCTCTCTTTGTGCCACCGATTGACGGATATGAAACCTTCAACCTGGACGGGGATCTGGGATCTTGGACTCTGGACCCTGTCCGTCTGCAAATACCATTGTATACCTGAACCCGATGACTCATAGCGCAATGGACCAAAGGAAAATGCCTGAAAGGCACGCATGCAGCATAACAATTTATTGGACAGCAAACAAGAAAATGTGTGGTTTAGGTGAGTGTTTTGGGAGGGGAAATGCTCTAACAAGGGAACACCGGACTGAAAAAAAAGAGATGTATTATCTGTTGTCCGATCATTCTGAATTTTATAACAATAAATAAATATTAATATATTAAATTAATTAATCTTTACATATATTATGTGACTGCGGATGATCTGCATTGTTGCACATTGGGCCTGTATCTTAAATGAAAACTCTTTGTAATTTATTATTAATAATTTTTTACGTTTTTGCGCAATGCAATATTACGTTAGTCAAGTGTAATAAATATAACCTAAATAGTCCCCAGAAGAACTTTTTAGCCTTAAAGATCTAGTAAAACAAAAAACAAATGTTAAATTGTTGAACATTGAACGTAAAAACAATTAGTCAAAAGATAATCAGAATTTTCGTTCAGTGTCAGGAGAGCAGCATTGCGATCGTGTCCCATATATTTGGTCTCCAAAAGAATTCTCTCCTCTTCAGTTCGTGTGAGTCATCATTGTTTACGTAGTAGAAATTATGCTACCTGCTGCATTATTTTCAGTTTCTACCTGTTGTACAAAGATGTTGGGGGCGGGGGTAAAGAATTGGTTATTTACAGAAACCCAGAGTCAACGTTTTTAGAGCTCTTCTCTTGTAAACAGTATCAAATTGCATTCCCTTAGTAGTATGTACTTGTATTTTGGACTTAATGCACTTACGTAAGAATATATAATTAATATTAGATAACATCTTATCAGCTCTAGAATATGTACATAGATATATAGAATTGTAAATGTCATATTTGAAATATTCCTATACATACATATAATCCTTATTAAGAACTAAAATAATTTTCTAGTTGCTTTTTCGTTAACTTTAAACGGAGTGTACGGGTTTTTCTCTTCTTTCTGCTGTAGAATCCCTTGTTGTATAGAGTCCTTATTATTATACATACATACATACAACTGTTCATACAAATGTGCATAAGGACTCCTGATGAAAATGTCGTTTGGGAAAGCCTCGCAGCATTTTTAATTGCGAATGTTGTTAACACCGTAGTGTGGGTTTTAGTGGCAGTCATTGAGTTTATTGTCGTTTTCCACATTTTCACGGCAAAGCTCTGACGCAGCTGCTAAGAGCTTCGAGTCACAGAACACGATCGTGCACGTTTTAGAGCCAAGCTTTTCTGCTAAGCTCTGTACATAATATGTAGCTCCATTTCGAGAAGCAACAACAAATATCGAAAGAAAACCAGTGGATAACAACAGCAAGCGACACCAGAATGAGCGGAATGCCTTGCAAGTGTTTGGTGGGTAGGTTGGCCATGGATACGGATGGCTCTCTTCTCTCCCGTGAGCCCTCGTTCTCCCGCACACATGCGCAGTGCAACCTGCGCTCCAAACTGGTTTCGGGGGAGGAAATCCGTGAGAGCGCTTGAGAGCGGATTTGGTTTCGGCCCAAAGCCAGCAGCCAGTTTTTTGTATTTTTCAGTTGATTTGTATCTACCTTTGGTGCGGACGGTTGGTCGGAATTAACGCGTTTTCGTAAACCAGTCTTTAATTGTTTCATTTCAAGTTAAAATCAATTAAAAGTCCATCACCAGCAACCAAATCAATGTAAGATATAGCGCATGTAATGCGATTGGCAGTGGAATATGGCTGGGAAAGTGTGCGATATCTGTGAAAAATGTGCAAATACAAGATATTCGGTTATTGATTTTCTTGGCCAAAAGAGCAAGAGGGAACAAAAAGCACAAGAAAACGAAGAGGAAGAAACAGCAACAGCACAAAGCTGCGCTGTACGGCTTCCAAGGTGTGAGTGAGATACCAAGAGCGAATGAGTGAACAAGACGGAAATAGAGGAAAGTGAATTGTGTGTGTGTGTTTGTCTGTATGGCAAAGTTTCAGTGTTGTTTTTTTATGTTCTAGCTTTGGCCAAGTTAACTAAAGAGAAAAAGAGTAGAAGTAGAACCACCAACAACAAAATACATGTACAATATACATATATATGTACAAATATACAAACATACTTCGATGTGCGCTTGTGTGCTTGGTTATTCTTTGTGCAATTTACCTTTTAAAGGCATCGTAAAAATAGTTTGAAAGTGAAAAAAAAACATGTATGCGAAATGCAAAGCGAATAATTGAAAAGTGGTAATTATCGACGCTTTTTCTTCATCGTCGCACGCTCTCTTTGACTTTGTGAGTGCTCATGGCTTTTGCGTGGGTGTCACACGCTCTCCTTCCATCCCGTTCCCTCTTTCGTACGCATATCCTGTGCCTTTCGCCGTTTGACGTCGTCGCTTTTGTATTGATTTTCGCCATTCATTGATAAAGGATTGCCGTTTGTCGTTTGTGCGTGTGCGTGGCGAGTGAAAGGAAATTCCTTGACCACCAAATGATTGATTTAACGCGTTATCTTTCCGTATCGACAGAAATAGCGTCATAAATAAAACCCCCAACCCCTCGACCAGCATGTCGTAAGACCGAATCAAAGGAACCATACTCGAATCCCAATCCTGGACAATGCAACCGTTCGGCGACAGTCTGAGTAAGAGTCGCGATGATCTGGTCAACGGCACCACCGCCGCATCCCGGCAGCAGCAGCAGCTCTACGGTCGGAGGCGACACCACGGCAGCAGTCCCAACTTATCGCTGGATCAAACGGACAACCTAAGGAGGAGGTGAGTAGCTATCTAATATCAGGATTCCGGACTCTTCAAGACCTCCTCTAAGAGACATATTCACATTCATCTTAAAATCGAGTTCTGTAAGATGTGCCTAGTCAGTCAGGGAAGTCGACCTTCATTGCACTGTTCTCGAACGTTTTCATTCAACAGGTTGCACGATCAGTTTCCATAAAAATATATGATTTATTTAACTCAATGGCAAGTAAACCTGAATATCTGATAGGCACGGGAGTGAATTTGGCGATTTTGGGGCTTTAGCTTTAGATAGTTTCCGTTCAATGAGCCTGAATAGAAATCGGTGCAAAAAAACCCCAAGCAAATTATAAATAACGCTAAATAAACACGTGCAAAGCAAAAAGCTTGTGGTGAAATGATAAAAGTACAGTGGGTACTGGGTAATGAACACTGTGATCTGATCCACCGTTATGGTAGAAAAAGATTAGGGTCACAAATACTATCAAGGCTATAAAGAAAATTGTTGGTTTGAGTATCTTTGAGGTAACGCAAAATACTTTTTAAGTCAGTAAAACTTTTGTGCTAACATGGATTATTATTAAACAACATAAAAAAAGTTGCAATTTTTCGTTCCACTTGATATCCACTGTAACTGGAGCGGGGAAATAAATCTGCGGGTGCCAACTGAAAACTTCCTAGTCGCACTCCCATACCAACCAAGCGCCCAATCCCAACACACACACAGACACACCTGGCTGTATCTGTGTGTTTTGATCATGTGGCTCCAATGACTGAAACTGGTTTTGAGTGTGACCAGAGGCCACCCTGGCTTAGAGAGGTCCCACTTGGCTGGCAATCCAGTGTAGGCAGTCGCCAATGCGGCCACTTTACCAGCCACAAAGCCATGTGATAAGAGAAGATGAGAGCGGGAGAGAGTGCAACATCTGAAAGCTGTGCTGATAATGCGAAGCTTTACCGCTATGCTCCGGCGCTCCCGCTCGCAATTTTTAGTTGGCGAAATTCAATAGTATCTGACGGTCGGTCTTTGCGCTGGAAATTCATCAGGCTGATTGGATTGTCGCGCTCGTTTGTGTGTGTGTGTGCCGAAAACAACAATAACAACACGGCTTATCGCCAAATCAGTGTACAATTGTGTGCGAAATACATACAGACGTGAAATTATTACATCTATTTTTCCACCAACACACACTCGAAAGTCGCCAACGAAAGTGTTATGCGTTGCGTCTTCTCCTGTAATTAACGCAGAAGTAACAACAAAAACGCTACAAAGTTACCTTGACGTCATTTTTTTTTTTTTGTTATTGTAGACATCGGACGACAAAAAGCGCTCGCTGTTGTTGCTGTTGGTAACTGCTGGTGCTTGGCACGAACTTTTAATCAAAAGTGGCAGCGCGTTGTTGTTGGCTCTGTGCGTAAACAAAAAAAAAAAAAAAAAGAAGTGCTGGCGTAAAAATTTGCATTAATGCAGCCGCGTCGCATGAATGAATGAATATTCTTAGTGCGCGACAACTAATTACGAAAACAAACACAAGAGTAACGAACCATGGTCTACACTATATCGTTCTTTGACCACAATCAGCATGAGCCACCGGACAAGATCATCACCAAAGAAAAGAGGTAAAATGCCCGGCAATATATACATATTATGTATCTCAAACTGCACTGAGTCACTATGAATCTCAGAGATTCACCGTTATGCGTTGCAGCCACCAAGCTGACCTAGGCAAAAACAGAAAAAGAAGAAAGACGCCACCAAATTTCCGCGTTCTATGAACTACACACGTCAAAAGGTCAAAACGTGCTTGGCCGCCAGCTTTAAAATTAATACTTGGCGACCGAATTTAGTGCTTTTTTCACAAATTCATAAATAAGCGAAAGGTTTTTGACATTTGCTCGTGCCGCTAACCGCACAAAAGCGGGACGGCTATACAGTCGGCTGCTCACCAAATCTGCAAAGAACAATAGATCGATGCATATGGCGAGGTGTTGGTGCGTGAGTGTGTGTAACAGGTTGATTGGGGAACTTCTTGTTTTTTTATATCTGTATATATAAAATAATACAAATAATATTTGCTAATTATACTTTTAATTGTCACCCTTTTACAAAACATAACAGAAAGAGACACTAGACAAATACGTTATCATCTAAACTCTATTCGATTGGCTCGACATATTCTTCCCTTCTTAACTTCTATTAAATGTCCACATTTTTGAGCTGATTTTAAAATTAAATTGTAAACTTAATTCAATTTGATCTTATTATTACTATTTTGGCCCATTGTAAAGGGCCCAAAAATGTGAAACCTTGGTTGACATAACAATTTTTGGGGGAAATTATCAGCGTTAACAGACGAATTGATTTAGCAACGTCCATGTGTGAAAGAACATATTTTAAAAACTATAAAAGCTAGAGCTAAACAATATGTTTTTGAATCTTGGGAATATTTTTTTAGTTTTAAATGGAAACTTTTGTCTGCCGGCTACACATAGTGATTCGAGAGATAGTTCAGCTTGTAAAAACCAATCTGAAGAGATTGGTATAACGAAAAACAAACTTATTGGATAAGAAGTGATATCCGGTAACCACAGTTTCGATCGAAAAAATTTTAAATTTAACTTTATTTCAGAAATTATTAAAATAAATTATGTTAAACAATATTTTCCCTAAATATTGTCTGAGATCAGAACAGATTCATTTAGTTACATATGTGCATATAAAACTTACTTTCAAATCAGATTTATAGTAGTAATTACCCACATTAAAATAAAATTGCGGATCTATTATTCAAGCTTTGAACAAATAGTTACACACCTACGTAATGGATATTTTTACACCCTTACAGTATAATAGTTTCAGTAGGAAGTTTACAACGCTGTGAAGAAGACATTTCCGACCCTATATTATTGATCACCATCAACAGCCGAGTCGATCTAGCAATGTTCGTCTGTCCGTTTCTACGCAAAATAGTATCTCAGTTTTGAAGCTATCTAAATGAAACTTTGCAGATAGTCTTCTGACTACTCTCACTGCTATATAAGTACATACATATGTGGGATCGGACGACTATATCACATAGCTGCTATAGGAACGATCGGAAATTAATAGAAACAAATTATAATTTCGTTGTTTTTCAACGTATTTTCATCTTCTCTGAGATATGATTTTGTTTTAATATTATTTTTGAATTTCGGTAGATTTAAAGAAAATGTTAAGCTGCGAAAGTTCAACTGTAACTGTCAAACTGTAAATATAATCTGTAATATAGGCTTTAAGGAAAAGACTCAGGTGTGTTCTGAATTGGTATACTTTTTGTTCATACTTTGTGGTGTTGTGCTTTCTTCCTCCTTTTACTTATATTTTTCATCCTATCGATACGGGGTATAAAACCTGAATTCTTTCATGACGTACTGCAAAAGTTCGTCACGCGCTCACCCCTATTTTCAATAACAATGGCTATCGTTTTGCGAAGAACGGTAACTGGCGCGAAATCTGGGAGTGGGTGCGGGTGCGTATATAAAGCTGATGAATACATAGTACATACGTATATATGTGTGTACAACAGGTGATTTCGTCCATTAGACTTTCTACCGGAAAGTTGTTGTTGTCGCCGCGGTTCTGGCAGTGATAAATGTTTTTTCACCTGCTGCCGCTTCTGCATCACCCCCACACTCTGCTCTTCAATTGTCCTGCGTTTGTTTATCTTATCGGACAAAAAGCAAACACGAATTCCAACAGGAAGGCCCTCCGTGTGTGTGTAAAAAGCTGAAATTCAAGCGATCACTTCTTATATTTATTTGCACGGGCTTGTTTTTATCAAAGTTGGCGTTCTTTTCTGCTCGTTCACTGTGTCAGCACGAAAAATGATTATTATTATTATGGCGTGTGTAAACACAGAAATCGCGAAAAGGCACTTTGATTATAATGCAATAGATTTACGATCAGTAAACTCAGACTCTTTCATCGCACTCTATATTTTTATTGACGATGCTGGGCCTAAAAGGGAGTTCCATATCGCCACTATCGATTAGATTTGTTTTAGAACTATTTAAAGGTGATGCGTAATACAACTTATTTATAGCCTACTTTGTTAATTGATTGATAGCCACAAACATTTTGCGTTGATAACTGTGGCGCCCACCGATTTTAATAATTTGTTGATTACGCCACCCTGGATTTTTTATTAAAATCTATTTTTCTTGTCTTTAATATTTAGTTTTACTGTAATGGAAATTGTAGAAGCTTAACCATTTTTTGTATTTCAAATTATTCAAAAGTTAATTAGCTCTTATCGGAACAATGTTTTTCCAACTGGTGTACACGATATCTCAAGATCTATCAAACCGATTTGGCTACAAGATTTTCCTAAAAACATGTTATATTGCGCATTAGATTCTTCATAACACATAAAAATCTAACTATTAATTAATCAGCTATAATTTTTATAGAAATTTAAAATATGTATTTTTTACTATGTATTACAGTTTTGTAGGACTCCAGGGGTTGCGTAACCCCTTAAGTTAACCATCTGCCCTATAATTCTACAGTTGGTTGTAAAATAATCCTTAATCCTTATAACTCTACTTTGTGATTACAAAAATTTTATTTTAATAGTAAAGAAGTAAAAAATAATGATTATTATTCTTGCAAGAAGGTTTTGTAGCAAGCAGCAAGTAAAGGGGAATTCAACTATTAAAACTGATAATTAATGCTCCGATGTATGTACATATGTACATACATATATACTTACTTTTACATTTACCAAATTATGTGGAACAACATTTTAAAGAAAAAAAACCTTATCTATTGCTTTCCAAAGTATGCAAAAATTTGTACTTTCTCTGTTACATTTTTTTTGGATAGATAAGGTCCCAGCTAGAAACATTGCTTGTCTACCGAGTAAAAGAGTGAGGTACCAAAAACAGGGAAACAGACAAAAGATCATTTGAGTGGAAAATTAATAATTCATTCGTTTAAGGGGGGACATCTGAGTAACTGGCAAAAAAAAAGCCCATTTTCTAGAATTTTTTTTGGCCAAATGAAAAAGCCAATCGAAAAATTTTAAAGTAGGTTTGATAATGTTAGATGTGAACTACAAAATAAATTTTTTATTTTATAAATCGAAAACAAAATGGCGGCTGTGCAGCATGTCTTCGTAGACCCTATTTTTTTGAAAGGGGTCCATGGCCGAAAACCTAACGTCCTTAATTTTTGATCTAGAACAAAAAATCAAATTTTGTTAGTTTCTGTATCTCAACCGCTATCGACACACGTAGGATTTTTTCGATATTTTGATTTTTAGCAAAATGGTGAGTGATTAAAAAAAATGTTCAATTTTCATGCGAAAAAAACGTCACAAAATTGTTGATAAAAAAAAAAGTAAGCAAAAATAAAAAAAAAATCCTACGTGTGTCGATAGCCTTAGGTATTTTGGATATACTGTCAAAATTTCAGATCGATCGGTTAAGATTTGTTCGAGTTATGTTTTCGGCCAACTCAAAAAAAGTGGTTTTGAGAAAAACGCGTTTAAAGTTTTAAAATCGTATATGATTACATGTGAGGCATCGCCGCAGAATGGAAAATTTCGACACTTAGAAACTTTTGCCGGACTCTATCTTTTGATATGTTATTTTTAAGACCCTAAAGTATTTTTTAAGCAAAAAAAAATTTTTTCGATTTTTAAAAAAAGTTACTCAGATGTCCCCCCTTAATCCAGCATGTTTAACAGGAGCTTTCTTACTTTATTCTAACAGTACACGAAAAAAGTAAGAAAACTAAATTCGGGGGGATTCAGTTTTAAAAACCCTTTTAAAAGATATTCATATAATTTTTTATTTACCTATTTGCAGCATGGCTTGCCTGCAAGATGAGTTTGGTCACCTAGGCCTCTCTGCCACAGACCTGCCGTTTAAGTCACCCGATCTGGACTCTCCGCCTCGACTGCAGCACCACACCAACTATGCGGAAATCACGGACAGCAGTGCCGAGAATTCGTGCCAACAACGCTGGCCACCTCACTCCGGAGGGGCGGCGGCGGCCTTCGGTCATCCGGATAAGCCGATCGGATGGATGTATGGATTGCTCGGATGCATGAAGCCCGTGCTCTCGTTTATCGGAAAGACTGGAGTGATCGAGGTGAAGAGTCAGCGAAGTGAAGACTGGGAGATTCCGTTCGAATCTATCACGGATCTGGAGTGGCTTGGCAGTGGAGCCCAAGGAGCAGTCTTTAGCGGAAAGCTAAAAAACGAGATTGTGGCCGTGAAGAAGGTGAAGGAGCTGAAGGAAACGGACATCAAGCATTTGCGGAAACTCGATCACGAGAATATTATCAAGTTTAAGTGAGTTAAAATTAAATAAAAAACATCTTTTCATGCCCATTATTTTCGCCCTGGAGAAATAAACAGGGGAATATGCAATAAAAACTATCTCCTAATTAAAAAACACCTTTACCTTATTTTTCGCAGAGGGGTTTGCACGCAGTCGCCTGTGTTCTGCATCATCATGGAGTTTTGTCCCTATGGCCCACTGCAGAATATACTCAAGGAGGAGCAAGTCATGTTACCGTCCCGCTTGGTCTCTTGGTCCAAGCAAATCGCTTTGGGCATGCAGTATCTGCATTCCCACAAGATTATACACAGGGATCTGAAGAGTCCCAAGTAAGTTGATAAACCTCCTTTGTAAAAGCCTATTCACAGTAATCCATATCTTCAAATATTCTGCCAGCATACTGATTAGTACAAATGAGGTGGTGAAGATCAGCGACTTTGGAACGAGTCGGGAGTGGAACGAGATCAGCACCAAGATGAGTTTTGCGGGCACAGTCGCCTGGATGGCGCCCGAAGTGATACGGAATGAACCCTGCTCCGAGAAGGTTGACATCTGGTCCTATGGCGTGGTGCTCTGGGAAATGCTGACCTGCGAGATACCTTACAAGGATGTGGACTCATCGGCCATCATTTGGGGCGTGGGAAACAACTCCCTAAAGCTACTGGTTCCGAGCACCTGTCCGGAGGGATTTAAGCTGCTAGTCAAGCTATGCTGGAAGAGCAAGCCACGCAATCGTCCCTCGTTCCGGCAGATTCTCTCGCACTTGGACATCGCCGGGCCGGAACTGCTGCGCAAAACAGAAAAGCAATATTTTGAAACGCAAAAGTCGTGGAAGGAGGAGGTGCGCTCCCACCTGAAGGAGATCACACAGAATGGCACTAGTATTCACAAGTATGAGCAGGATTTGATCAAGAGACGCACGGCGGAGTGGCGGCATGCCCAGGACATTCGGATGGTCTACGAGGAAAAGCTGCAAAAGACGAACCAGCTGTTCTTCGAGCTCAGCGAGTGCATGTCACAATTGCAGGAGAAGGAGAAGGAAATTGCGGAGTAAGTTTAATCGAAAGGCCTCTTAATTTGGGTCGTTAACCTTACTAATTATTATTACAACAAATCCTCAGACGTGAGCGGAAGCTACCTGGCAGTGGATACAAGCCCACGCGGCGCCTAGGTAATACGCTCAGGAAGATGCAACACTATCGCCGAAGACTTAACGCTCCCACAGCAGCCATCCAACAGCAGTCTACCACACCAGATCCAGAGACTACGCCGGAGGTATGAGAGATTTTGTTCACATAATTTTATGTATTCTGGAACCATTCCTCCTGTTGCAGTCCCCTGTGAAGTGTGTGCTGTATGCCCAATTGGACAGCAATTGCCAGCCCAAATCATACTTGGAGAACTTCATTCCGGGCCCTGGCATGGGCGGAACGATGCCCAACAAAAACAAGAAGAATTTCCGCCATCGACGCAATGGTTCTGGGTCCTTTGGCGCTCCCCCGAAATACAGCCCGACGCGAGATCGTCGCTACCAGAGCGAGCCGGAAAATCGCAAGGTGCAGCTGGTGGAGCGGCAAACCCAAACGGACGCCATGGATGTCAGTGAGACTGATATTAGTCCCAGCGCAGAGGTTCCTCGATCGCAGCCCATCGATGTTCCGGCCCCGAATCACCGCCAGCTGCCACTGCAACTGCAAAGGGTACAAAAGATGGCACAGGCTCAGGCAAGAGCAAGGAACGGGTCCACGTCGTCCGCTGCAGGAGCAGTCAATCCCGCTAGTCCGTCGAACGGGAACTCGCTGAGCACCAGCGAGCTGACCTACCAAGATGCCTGCTCAAGTCCCGACCAGCTCATCGACGATGTAATGAACAGCAACGAGCGCCTGGATATAACCGACTGCTGCAGTGACAACGAAAATCTCGACCGTTTGGGCCGGAAAGTCATCGAGTTCATCAACGAAAACCGCCTGTCCATTCAGTCCAACACAAACTCGAACAGCAACACAGAGAACGGCAATGGGGGGAACTCGCCGTTGGAGCTGAGGGAGAGCGGCAATAGTCCTTGCCTGAGTCGGTGCAGCAGCACGCAAAGCAAGCGGCGAAGGCAGCTCCTGGGCGATAACCCAAACGGTAGTTTGATAAGTAATGCCAACGGGTCGGCGTTGGCCCATGAGCAGGACAGCTGGTCGGATGAGGAGGGCGAGACGACGGACTACAAATACGCCCTGAGAAGGCGGAGGTAACTAGTTGACCCAGAATTCAAGCAACGAAAATTGCTAACAATTTTACTTATCTTAGCATTGGCCGCCTGCCCATTGCCCGTGGCATGCGCCCGCGCCGCAGCTACAAGGCCCCGCTCTCACAAAAAATTGCCATCCATAAGCGCAACGTGGTCATTGTCTCCGATGAGGAGAACACCTCCGAGTACAGTCACTCACCCTCCAGCCAACACTCGACGCTGGAGAGCAATACGGACATAGCGTCGGCCATGAAGCAGACCCAAACGACATCCACATCCACGAATAGTTGCAGCGAGCCGGAAGATGATTCCAGTGACTCCAGCGAGGACGATGAGAAAGTGAATCGGGCGACGAGGGGTGCTGTTGAAGGACGCCCAACATTGCCAATGGGCGCGATGCGCAGCAGCGATATTATTTCCATACCCACTTTCGAGGCTGATGGCGCCGTCAACATGGTCTAACCTAGAACGATACTTAGCCTAAGCGAGAACTCCTAAACTTACGTAACCCAAAACTATCTCCTATATACTCAACGAGAAATCGGCCCCAAATGTATGGTATTATCTATGTTCATGTCCAGACCTGGTACACCTTTTCTCTAATTTATATATGCTTGCAACTGAAAGCGGAGGAGGTCGCGTCCAAACGTTGATCGTTGCCGACGACCCCTTGGGTTAGGGGCAATCTGTATCTTTATGTCGTATCGTATCACATGCATTTCCTATTTTGCTGAATATAATTTCGCATTAGTCCTAGTTATTTTTACAATTATTCTTGTCCTTAGAGAGCTGCCTTTGTAATATACTTATTTAAAAAATGCCCTAATTATACTAGACATAAGCATAAATTTATGTTTAATTCTTAAGAGCTTAGGAACCTCCACCAGAACATGCATGAAAATAAGAAACCATAAAACAAGCATTACAACAAAAGGCCTCAGGCATAAATGTAGAAACGAATGGGTAGAACGAAAATAGTCAGGGATATTTTTTATATGAAACTAAATTTGCTAAAAACATAAAGGGGAAAGCGCGCAGTGTACAATATATTATTTAATAGTCGCATTCAAAATGGCAGTTTCCCAATTATTGGGCGAGTTTGCTATTCGATCGAAACATTTTACTTTCCATAAGCACAAAATTCAAAGCTTCAGTGCCTTAATGCAAACAACACAAGAAACAAGAAAAGGGAATACATTTGGATGGGAATGCAAGGATAATCTGACATGAAAACTTATAGCCAAGTGTGGAGCAGCAAATACCTACAACATTGGCCAAACATTGCCGCCTGGCTTCCCGTGGAGTCCTTCATTAACTGCAAGACGAATAACAAATCTAAATAATTCTATATACACTCAATATATACATATATTCTTTATATTTACACATTAGTTGGATGTTTAGCTTCGTAAGATGCGTTGTGCCCCCGTGCGCGACTTTTCTCTACATTATGTAAATGTACTCCATATTAAGTTTAAAATACGAACTAGCAATAATAATAAAATGGAATCAAATAAGAACACTCTCAATCTTTTGTTAAAGTTTATATTTAAGACTTTTTAGGGTTGGAAACTTTCCTTCTGCATATTATTTATTTAAGCTTCCATTGAGTTTAACATTTTTAGAAATAAGTAAATATATTCCCCAAGATCTCCACCAATGTTTATTTTGGACAAAATCTTTTTTAAAATTTTCCCAAAGTTTTTGATGCGCTTATTTAAAAATCTGAAAATTTCCTATATGTCAGGTTTATAAGATATTCCATCTAAAAAGTGACAAAAATGCGGGTTTTGATACTTTTGAGGTGATGTAAATTCAATACGTTTTATTTTTTTATGTCAGGCTATTATAAAAGACTGCTCATGTTCTTAAAATCGTTTTTTTTTTTTTTTAATTTTATTTTTAATAAATCATTATTTATCTTCGTTATTCATTATTTACCGTCGTTTAAATATATATCGTTTTTTTTCTATATACGTAAATATATTGTCAAAATCGACACACAGAAATATATGGATATAAATTCAAGATTTATCAAAAAATTTTTCCAAATTTAAATAACTAATTTTTAAGAGTTTTAAAAGATGCCATAACGATTTCTTAGAAAGAATACAGCACCTTAAAAGTACTTTAAAGTTCAAATAGTTTGAAAACCGGATAAGTATATTCCGGTTCATAGTTTTAAAAAGCTGGCGACCTATGTTATTGATTTTATTTTTAATTTTAAACATAAAATATTCGTTGCCTAGGCGAACTAAAAAAAAAGAAAACAAATTTAGAGACAGTTTAAATTAAGAATTATATTTTTTGGCCATCTGTTAACTAAGAGAGCGAAAAGGGAGATGAAGATGACAAGTTAGGTTTAGCATCCTTGCGAAGCAGTTTGTCTTTCTTTGACCGGTGGCCCAGCTCCTTCTTCTTCCCCAAATCAATTATGTAACATACCGCATCCGAAAGCTTTCGAAAAGCAACTAATCCGGCGGTACCTTTCGTGAGATCCAAGTGACGGAATCGATCGATGTCGCATGTACAGCCGTCGAACAGGTAGAACCATGAGGCTGCAGACTCCGTAGTGGCATTTGGACTATGCCGGAAGATCACGTAGTTGCCCCACGGCGTCATTGTAAAGACCCTGTTGGCCACCTTAAAAGCGGTGAACAGCATCCGGTTTAAACTCTCCATGTTTCCGCTCTCGGACCCAGCGACGGCCAGGAGCTGTGGCACCCGATTGAAGCCCGGAAAACGAAGCAAGGACTGGGTTCTTCTTGAAGCTGCAATGAGTTCTTCATTGTTCAATGCCTCTCCAAGTGTGTTCGAGGGCCCGGGAATATCTTTTATGGCCTTTTGCGAGGACGTCGCGTCTAACTGCTCTATAAGGTCATCTTTGCGGATCGAGTATCCTTCTCTGGTTAGTACTCTTAGTTCTGATGCCTTGAAGCTCAGATCTCCTAATTTCAAGACGGCTAATTCCTTTGTAGAGGACTTGACTTTTGGAACCCTGCCAGGACCGGAACTGGGCGGGTTGGCGGGGGAGCCGCCGCCTTTTTGCCTACTGAATGTAGTTGAAGCTTCAGACCTTGGGGGATTTTTAGACGCCCTGCCCCCCAGGTTTCTATTTATACGTCTGGATGAGTGTTGATTACTTATTTTTTCTGGCTCCTCAACAACGATTACAGACTTTTTTCGTTTTGCGAGGGACCTTGTCTCCGTTTTCTTTGACTCCTCAACCGAAGTCGTAGATTTCTTAACATTTTGACAGCGTTTTACTTTTCGTACACTTTTTGTTTTTGGTTTGAGGGTTTTTGTAGCAGGAATGGCGTTTTTCTTGGCTTCCATTTCTTCTGCATTCTGTCGCTCCAACAAAATCCGTAACCTCTCTTCTTCTTCGTAGGTGCTGATTTCTTTCTGGAATTTTTCGGACACATTCACTCCTGGCTGGTCGTTGAACAATATGGACTCATTCAGGGACACAACATCGAGGGTATCCACCTCCTCGGGCAAGGGAGCCAGAGCGAAGCCCTCGGGGCACTCGGCGAGATTACGTATACGTACCACATGCAGATAGTAGGCCGACTGCTGGTTCGACTCCTTGAGCACTTGGTGAAACACGCTAAGAAGGGTGAGCTGATCGCGAAACATGCGAAGCGTGGCCCACTTAGCGCCCTCAAGCTTGTCTTTCTCCGTGCGGGAGCCCATGACAGAGTGCTGGTAGGGATCGAGGAGGTAGTAGAAGTCATCTTTGGCCCACATGGCATACATCTGATTATTTATCTGGAAGACCACGTTGCTGTACTTCATAAAGGCCTCTTTGATGTGAGTCTCGAAACTCGAGCCATTGATGCAATCACCGCACTTCCAGTGGCCCGTTTTCACATTGGGTAATAGCTTAAGTTCCATGACGAACTGCCCCAGTCGCAGTTGGGTAGGAAACGTATCTAGGTCAATGGGTCGCTGATCCCTCAAGCAATTCGACCAGCAGCTACGGCTTAACTCCATTCCGTAGCAAACTAATCGGTCTAGCATTTTGGTGTCCCAGTTCGAAGGGCGATAAACTTTGCTGGCCAGGATTGAGCCCACGGCCACCATCAGACTGCTGCGGCTTATCACAGAATCATTTTGGGTAAGAGATAGATGGAGAGTGGCCTTTAGAAACGCATAGCTCTTGTGCGCCCCCTTAAGCTCGATAGGTCGGTAGCTGGAGTCCCGAATATAAACGCGTCCATCCGGTGTCTCCAAGTGCACCACCACCAGCTCGCGAATACTAAACTCATCCTTGGGTGTTATTCCACTCAATTTCCTGGCCTTTTTAACCACATGATCGATGTTTTGCACGCACACTAGCATGGTCAGCCCCATATCCTTATTCTTTTGTTTCCCCTTGACGTTCATCACAAAGTACACTTGTCTGCGGCGCCAAATGAGCAGGTTACCCACTCGGGTGAGAAGTAAGCAATACCGGCTGGACGTGAAGAATTTCTGTAGAAGGGGCCTTAAGTTCTTGATGGTGCACTTGGAATGCTGCCTATCCGCTTCCTCGACGTAACGAGGTTCCAAAGACAAAGTAAAGGTGTGCCCCTCAAGATTGAATTTCCTTTTGATCCGCTTCTCATCGGAATAAATCTGGCGCTGGGAGATCTCGTTTTCCCCCTGATCGTCATCCGATTCCGAGCTATCCCGGAATAAATCCGTACCCTCCGCTAGCAACATGTCAATCTTCTCCGCAGTCCAGTCTACCTCAGGCAGGATATAAATCAAGGCAAATGCTTTCAGGTAGGTGGCCAAGTTTCTGTCAACCACCTCCTCCACCTGTTCTGGAGGGCCGCCGCGGAGATGGACATCCACTTCAGAGCGATTGCTAACCTTCTCGCAGAATTTCCAATGATCGCAGCTGGGCCCCGTCAAAGGACTATCGAATTTTCTGCACAGATCCGTGAAGCTGAGGTACCTGGGAAAAAGAAATCGAGAAGGAGCATCAGCAGCGAAACTAGTCAATTTGTCGTTCGCTTCTCACGTGGCGCTCGTTTCGCTTTTGGGCAACCGAGAGCCATGGTTTTGTTCCGGTGCGTTGAACGGCATCATCGGCTTACGGCTCCAAATGTCTAAAACATGTACAAATAATTTGGGATTTTCTGTTTTAGATCTGCAAAAATTAAAATAGAGTATTGCCGAAATGAATTTTGATTTGCAGTTCAAATTTTCAACATGAATCTGCCAAAACTAAGTACGTTTCCTTGGATGAGCTGAGCACCGAGGGCTTGCGGAAGGTGACTACCATAAAAATAAGCAGAATTAATCGTGAGGCTTTATGCCTATTAGAATTTGTAGCTTTTGACCTGCTCCCTAAAGCTGACATTGAACAGTTTTGAAATTGGTTGGCTGCATCATAAAGCTGTCATAGGACTGATCAAAAACTTAGAAAACTAGAAAACAAACACTCGGCAATTGTCAGAGTTTAAACAACAAATTTTCAACATCCATTTTTCGGGGACCTGTACTTCAGCAATCATTTAAAATTACTTTATCTTAGAGTAAAGGAAATATGTTAAAAAAGAACAAATCACAATGTCTGCAGTTTCCTGCAGTTTTATTCAGATAGCTGTAAAACTGAAATATATGAGAGGATAGAAACAAAGTGACAATTTTTAAGTTTTTGTTGTTCTACTCCTCAAACGAGTGTCCTAAACACTCACCTACATATATGCTGCATAACGAAAATAACACTTGGAGTCTGAAAAGTCCCATAGAAACCTAATCTCCCAACTTATTTTATTATCCGAATTGAAGAAAACCAAATTTATGATTAACTTTAATGTATACATATATATTAAATTGTTTCGTTTAAATTATATTTACTTAATTAGGGGGAGAGAGAACTACGAGAGACGATTACATTTACTGACGGGCCGGAAATTCCTCAGGTCTGCGCCCATTGTAGCGTGTATTTGCGGGAAAGTAGTTCTGTGGTCATCCAGCAGCCAGAGTACCAGCAAGATGTTTAACATTCCATGGCCAGCGAGTTGGAATTCTCGTTTAGCGCCTTGATTCCGTTCTCCATGGGCATGGCGAGGCTGTTGTCGTCGTCCTGCTGTGCAGCAACCCCTGCCGCCCCCTCCGAAGTCGACGGGCCATCGGTCATCATTGAGTCGTCGTGGCCGTTTTCCATGCCGTTACCGTTCCCGTTGATGTGTCCGTAGTCCCAGTTGATCTTGAAGCGGGTGACACGCGGCTTGCTGGCCAGGATGTTGCGTGTTAGCTTCTCGAAGAGCGGCTTCGGGGGCGGGTTCTCTCGCATCTCGGGATCCGCATAGTCGTTATTTACGTAGTATCCGACGCGAACGAACTCCTGGCCGCGGTAGGAGCAGGTGAGCAGCACAATGGTAACCCCCACTGCATCGGGCTCGGGGATCTTGCTGACATCCGGCGGGTCGGCTTGGAAAACGAATATGTGACGGCCCTCGGGAACGGGTCCAACGTAGATAGTGTCTAGCACCTGGTCGTGCTCCTCCGACTCCGCCGATCCCACGTATATCATCTTCCACTCCAGATCCTCCTTCAGCTCCTCGATGCACTCGAAGGTGAGCTCGAATTGGAAGGGATTGAAGAAACTGCTCGGGTTGTCCAGCACCACAACATTGGTTATGTGCACTTTGGCCATGGCAGTGACTGTACCTTCGGGATCTTAGGAAATATGTGGGAGGCTTGCAGCAAGACGCCTTTGGAGGCGCGTTTTTCCAGCAGGTTCTTCTTTTGTTCTTTGCGGCAATTGCGTGTGCTCGTGAAATTCTTCAGCAAAACACTCGATTAACTCAATATTGATGTGACTTAGGGTGCGCTTGTTGTCTGGGTGACGCGTGCCTTAAGTATTTATTAGTTTTTGAATCCTTTTTGCTTTTTTGTGTACAATTTGGTCGCAACTTTTCGGTTTTCGCACAATTTGTGGTGACAGCTGATGGCTTTCCCGCGCTTCAGAGTGACCGTTCAATGGCGGGTAAAACTCACCACGGCAAGTGAAGGAATTCGAAAAAAATATCGAAAGATCGCGCCGATTGCTTATCGGTGGAGTAATAACAACTTTTTGTATAAATAAAATATAAAAACAATATTAAAATCATTTCCTAAAAAAATATCCTGATGTGGGGAATAAACTTATTTAATTACTAGAAGCTGGAAGAAAGAGTGCCAAAAGGAACAAAAAAAACTTTACTAGAGCTGGAAATAAAATTGATTCTATAATCAATCAATTTTCAAAATCGGATTAATCGAAAAGATTTGAAACTATGTAAACTCGAGGACAAGTAATGTAATGTTAAAAGTTCGAACGGAATCCGGAATTTCCGAAATTTGACTTTCTCGTTGGCTCACCTAGTAAAATAATCAATGTAATTTTATTTTACAATTTCATATTTTCGTCGCCATATAAAAGGTGTTCTTCTCCAAAGAGCTCTTATTTAAATACCAGTATAGAAAATAAAATATAAAGAACCGTAAAACTATGAATCTCTGATGTAAATCAATTTATCACTTGAATTATATCCGTTTTCAAATTTAATCGCGTATAATAATTTTTTCCAGATTTTTTAAGAAAAAAAAAACTATTTATTTCCAACTCAAATCTATACATTACGTTATCCTATCCTTATAGGGTCTTCCCACAGACCGTCAAAGCGCATCCACCGTCCGTTGAACAAACGGTCCATAAGGTTTTGCCGTTCCGAATTTTCTCAAATGGACCGGCATCAAAGCGCATCTAAATTTAACGACCGTTTGTTGGCGATAGTTAGGCGATAGTTTTGCAGTGCAACTCTGATTTCTTCTTCTTAACAGTGAAAATTTGACCATTCACTACGAAAATGTAACGAAAAAGATATTTAAAATGTGGCGCCAAAGCTACAAACATGCACAAAATAGTTGTAGTTTTTTTTTTGTATATTTGTGACCCAAAGTGTCCCCAATTGCTACTATTTAATATAAAACGCCTACCTCTACTTTATTTTATAGATTTTGGAAGCCTATACCACCTATACACACCCTTCGGGGCAATTGCTCTTTGTTAGAGAAAAATCATTAAAGAAACTCAAATTCCTCGTCATCTAATTCATTTTAATTTAGTGCGGATAAAATCTGACTCAATCTGTGGTTTTGCTGTTCTTAAACAGCCGAAATAGTTGATAAACTATTCATTTTACTCTCACATCGACCTCTTCAGCCATCTTTGTTCACGTTTTGATGAGCCACAGCCGATCGATCAGACTAAACTGATTTTAAAGAGCTTTTTAAACCTTGCCCTCTAGTTTTTCCCATAAACAATTAGATTTACATATGTATATGTATCTAGTACCTACAACCCTTAGTTAAATTTCATATTCAAAGCCCCAGACTTCGGCAAAACTGCCTGACTCAAACAGGTACAAGTTTCCAATCGATATCGAACTGGGAGCACGCCAGTTATTGTCGAGACTAAACTATAGTCTGTAGACTCTGGACGAGCCCCCGCGAGCTTCCCCGGCTAATAAATTTCCAATTCCTGTTTTTATTCCCATTGCCGCCGGCGGGCATAGAATGTTTCCTACAACTCAACTTCTTAATTTATTCAACAGTTTTTGTGTCTTGTTCGAACCGAAACAATAAGTAATATAAAAGCATTGTGGCGCAAAAATGACAGATCATTGGACCTTTTGTTTGGCTTGGCTACATGTTTGATTTACTGGCGGCAAAAGCTTAAGGAATTTACTCTAAATCGTTTTATGTACCTAAATCTCACTTTGAAAAACCATTAACATCTGAATGAACTTTGAATTGAATGGAAACTGAAGTTCGTGTCTTCTTGTTTGAAAATCAACCAAGGTTTCTAGATCAACTCTGACAATAGCTGATCTATTGTTCTATGTTATAATAAAGTCTTCTTTCAATTAAATTTCTGACTTATTTGTTAAGTTTTTGCAGACTTTAACTTCCACTTTGAGGGGATTATTATGTTTACAGTTAGAGTTCTCTGACGTTTTTGAATAAACCAGTTTATTTTTGCTTTAAAAAAGCTTATCAAACCTTTAAGTCTACTTAAAAAACTAACGTAATAAATTTCAAGGTGTTTTGTCTAGTTGTTGGCCTTCTACTTCATGAAGCTTTCTTAATTTTTTGATTTATTTATTTCAGATTTTATAATATGAAAGCATATTACAAAAGTTTTTATTCAGTTTCGATTCTTTTAGCTTAAATATATTTAAGTTTTTTTAACTTGTATACTATTATTTTGTATTACAAAGATTTTTGAAGACAAAACGTAGGTCTAGCAGTAGCAATTATGGCAAAAGTCTTCTCCTACTCCTTCTCATCGGAGAAGAACCAGTAGCAAAACACCCATTAGACTCCAGCTGATGGCTCCTTGGGCTGCACTCGATCTGCTTTGATCTTCCTCCGCAGGAAGCTGGGCCATGACCACCAATTTCTGCTCTTGATTGAGCTTGGGCCGATAGTTCCAGTCAATGGTATTGGTCTTGCAGATCTGGGCAAAGACTCTCGCCGAGATTTTCGGGGTCCTAGTGCGCTGCGGGGAAGTAAAGTCTACGTGATAAAAGCCAAACTTCTCCGAGAAGCCAGCCTTCCACTCATAGCTGTCCATCAAACTCCAGGCAATGTAGCCACTGATATTAACACCATCCTCAATGGCATCCAGCACTGCAGAGAGATACTTATTAAAGTAGTCCACGCGGGCATAATCCTCCAGTCCACCGCGATCACTAACTCCATTCTCAGTAACAATTATCTCGGGGCTATTGTACTCGCGGTGTATCCATATCAGAAGATTGTACATTCCCTTGGGATAGACCTGGAATAGAGGGAATTTATTTACATTTAATAAGGGTAAATGAGGTGTTCTTTTATAGTTAATTAAAGCTCTTAAAAGAGGCATTAAATATATATATTTAATCTTTCCTTAATCATAATCTTTGCTTTAATTTTTTTTGTGGGCAAGTAAAGAGCACATCTAGGAAACAACCCCTGGCTAGTTGGGTTCAACCTGGTCAACGTGGTCGAAAGTCACCTGTTTTTTTTTTGTTATTCAATGCCTAAGTAGTTTACTCGGCAAACCATAATTCAAAGCTCGATGTGGGGGATAAGACAACACTCAACACTCTTATAATAATTTTAAAAAAATGTTTAATGGTTCTTAAAATTATGTTAAATTAGGTTTTGTCTAGGTTTATTTATTATCCCAATTTTTACTAGATAAATCATAATAAGTTCAACTCACCTTAAGCCAAACCGAACCTGATCCCGGCCAGTCAACCTCGTTTTGACTCTCCACGACGCCCATATCATGATTGAACGATGGCACCGGGAACCCTCCAGTATTATTGTGTCCATTCGAGGTCACCAGATTGCTGGTATAATGGTTAATGCCAAAGAAATCGGCTGTGCCGCGGATGCGATGAATCTCCTCTGTGGTAAATTCCGGCAACCTGGAGCGAGTGCCAAAGTCCTGCTCCTTGCTTAGGTTACGGATGCGCTCGATCATCACCTTGGGATAGTTGCCGTGCTTGGAGAAGATCGGATGACCGAACCAACCCACATAGAACTGCATGGCCCGTTCGGAGGCCTCACGATCCTCGGCCGAGTCTGGATTCCTTGGTTCCGGCCACGAGGTATCCAGGGTGATGCCAACGCGACCGCCCTGACGCTTCTGGAAGTGATCCCTGTACATGTGGACCACCTCGGCGTGGGCCTTTAGCAGATTGTGGCCACATAGATAGGCTGGAATGCCAGGGAAGTTGTACGATGGCGCCATATAGTCCAATCCATAAGCATGCTCGCAAACATGCCAGGGCTCATTGATAGTGGTCCAGATCTTCACACGGTCACCGTACATTTCCAGCACTAAACGGGCAAAGTCCTTGAACAGGGGAATGATCTCCGGATTGGTCCAGCCGCCCAGCTCTTGCAGCTTTTGCGGCAGCTCAAAATGATAGATGGTAATCATGGGTGTGATATTATAACGCAGGAGTTCTTCGATCAGGTTGGAGTAGTATTTGATGCCAGCGGTGCTCACATGGTTCATGTAGCCACCGGGCATGATACGGGGCCAGGACAGTGAGAAACGATAGATGCCTGTATGCAGTTCCTTTACCATTTGGACATCGCGACGCCACTTGAAAAGTTTATAAAATTATAAGATTTATTAAAGACTTCAAACAGAAATTATGAAGGTATTTAAGAGAAATTAATAGGGATAAATCCACTCGAAATAAAGACCTTATAAAGCTTGTTAAGAAATATCCTCTATCAGTCTACTGTGAAAATGGGGACAAATTCGGAATGAAATCAGTTAGATTTAAGCATAATTATCAAGCTGATATCGACATATTTCTAAAAGAAATTCCACTCAATCTCATCCATCTTATTTTAAATATACCTTCAATAATCTGTAGTTTTCCAGTTCCGTTTCGTAATTATTATTTTTTAATTTAACTAACCCAGTCCCGCCCTTATTGATCTGCCCTTTAAGTCGTTTTCTTTCCATAAGATCATATTTGCTATAGAAAACAGGAATTATAAATCTCTCCAGCCAAGAAAAATAGTGCAAAGCTTAAGCGCTGAAAAGCTCCAGATGGAGAGATAACTTGATTTTATCAGTATAAGTAGTTTATCAAATTATAAAAATAAATTTCCGTGTCCCCTCATGAATTGTGCGATCGCTAATGGTTTTATTTTATTTATCATTTTGTTTAATCAGAAGAACTATGCAAACTGATTTGTGGCCTGTAATTGGATGCGACATAGCACCCCTCCTTAATGCTAATCCATCGCCTCCGATCACAATGAACAGATCCAAATAATATCGCGTAATTAGCCGTGAAACTAATAGCATAATGCTTATACATATTCTTCAGTAGATTGCCTCGCTAGATCTTAAACTCTTTGCATAACTCCCAATAAAAAAAAAGGGTATAGTATATCTGCGATGCAAACGAACCGACGACAACTTAACTTACATACGTTATTATTAGAGTCCATTATCTTATGTGACTTACCCGATGATAGCTGTCCGCGGATATATCAGCATTGCTCTGATCGGCTATTTTCTCGGGATGTGTGTGGGTGAGAACGTCCCAAATAGACTCGCCCTTATCGTCGGCATTCCAACCGCCTTCGATTTGGTAGGAAGACGAACCAATGCCCCAGAGAAAGTCGTTTGGGAAGCGGCGGGTCTGGCTTACCGGTGTGCCACGGCATCTGAAAAAATTATATGGTACAAATGTGGTAATCGAAAGATGTTGCTAAATCTGATACGAGAAATCCCCCCAATATCGGTGACCCTCGCGATGCTGCTTTTGTTAATCAAGTGACATTCAAAATTGACGAATGTTAAGACAATTTTTATTTACTGTTTAATTTTGTATACGTTTTCACGATCGTATTGGCCAGCTATTTATATCAATTGCCTGGCCAAGGGCACCTCTCTGAATTGATACAGATTTTCTATGGGCCAGGTTTGATTTTTTTGTCAGAGATTTTTGATGGTGTTTTTTGTTTTATTTAAACTTAGGTATCTGAAAAGAAACTCAAATCACTAAAACCTACAAAAAAATCTTAGAAAATCTCAGCTATAAATAAATTATTTCTTTTATTTATCTTTTGACGTATTTTTTAGCCACAAAGACATTATGCATACGTTTTTTTGAAGAGATTTCCTTATTTCTGAAGTAATGTTAATTTAGTGATTATAATTTATTTATTACCAGTTAGGTAATTTTAAAAAATGTTGAAAACTTTAAGTCACTTTTAAACAATTATTTTTATTGAATAAGAAGATAAATATTATAATAAATAATAAAATAATGAAAAAAAAACAAGGAAAACTCCGTTAATTAAATACAACACTTGTTAAACCGCCATTAGTAGATAAATTAAAAAATCAAATCAATTTTTTTAGGTTAACAAATTCGGAAATGTTACATTTTTATTTTCTTAGCTTTCAACGATCGAATGATGGATGATTTCTTAGATTTAAATAAAGTTTAAACTCTTGTATAATATAGCTATTTATATATATTTTTAGTGTAGCATTTAATTCCAGTTAAAATATTTTAAATGTCAGCTACTTAATCGTTTATTTTAGGGCAAGTTTTTTGATCTAGTTTGGTTTTAAAATGGTTTTTCTACCAACACTGGCGAGGCAATCAACAGCAAGGCGGGCAATATAGGTTTCCACATGTTTCTGGGCTTTAGATATATCCTTAAACGCGAAACTAATTAATTCCGAACCAACAACTTTTTTAGCCTTAAACTTTTCCGTTTGATTTTTTTATTTTATTTTTTTTTTTAACTTTTCGCGTTTTTCTTGCGTTTTAAGCCAACCGCGAAACGTTTGCAGATGAACTCCGGCGGCTTTATGTCCTACCGTTATAAAGCGATCTGGGGCTCTGAGCTTTTGCGTCTGCGTCTGCGTCAGCAGAGCGACCTTTCGGCGTCGATGTCAGCGTCGAGTCATAGACAAGTTCTCAGCGTCTCTTTCGCGCACTTGCACCCTTTTCTGCTTTTCTCTTCCACCTGAGATAAACAGGTGTCGATCTTGTTATTATCTTTCACTAAATCTTTTTGTTTATTTGTTTGTTTTTATAGACACGAACAGTCATTATGAGAAGGCAATTGGTTTTAAGAACATTTTAAGAACATTTTTGGCAAATTGTTAGGTTTTTTTTTTGGACTAAGTATTTAATTTAATTAAATTCTTACTCAAAATGAGATGTTTCAATGTTCCAATTCCAGATATTTAGAATTGTAAGATTTTTAAACTTTATTTATACTTGTGTAAATGATAATGAATGTAAATAAAATCGAGAGAGTATCTTAAATGTAAATGCTTGATATGTATAGCAAGCAATTAATGTAAGTGGGCGCCAAATAATAATATTCAGGCCTGCTCCGGTAATCGAAAACGGCAAGAATTTTTCGTTTTCGTTTTTGAAAACGAGATTTTGGTGCTCCGGTAATCGAAATCGAAAGATTTGTTCGATTTGAAAAACGGGCACCTTTTTCTGGCCGGAATGAAAAGTAAATGGCTTTTTTTATATGAAATCAGATCTTATTTACAAAAGGAAAAAAATAGTTTACTCAGTGGTCTATTGATGTTTATTCCACACCACCACAAGATCATTCTGGCAGGTAGTTATTTTATAAAAAATTTATTTCTGACCCCACCTCAGATTTGACAACAAAAGTTTTGCCGTGTTCAACCAGTTTTCTCGTTTTGGCGATAGGTCGATAGGTTCACCTCAAAAAGTTATCGCCAAGGTTGCCATATTGTTGGTGGAACGAAACAGCCAGTTAAAAATACTTATAAAATATAAATGAAAACATTAATAACTTTAAAGGACCGCCAAAATGGTTGTTTATAAATAATGCTATTTAATGTGATTACTTAAATGGTCCAAATTAACCAAATAATTATTTGAGA